>SEMN01002058.1:0-16353 GCA_005408345.1 Macquaria australasica | reverse complement strand
TTGGACAAGCTTTGTGATACTTTGTGAACATAAATTGCTATCAAGCAGGACACCAAGATTTCTTGCAACAGGCATAATGTGTTGTGACAGGTAATCAGTAGATGGCAGTATTTGTTTGGTGATATGTTGGGACCCAATAACAAGGATTTCTGTTTTCTTAGAATTAAGCTGAAGAAAGTTCATCGACATCCAATTATTTATATCAGTCAGGCAGTCCTGTAGAGAACTCAGCATACTAACATCAGTGGGCTTGACAGGGAGGTACAGCTGTGTGCCATCCGCAAAACAATGAAAAAAAATCCCATGTATACGGATGACATCACCCAAGGGGAGCATATATAGGGAGAACAAAATTGGTCCAAGAATTGACCCTTGAGGCACACCATACTTGATAACAGGCAGTTTAGAAAACGGGCATTAATTATCTAAGAGGGTAGGATCAAGCCCAGGTTTTTTTAGGGTTGGTTGGACACAAGCAATTTTAAAGTAATCTGGGACACAACCAGTAGACAATGAGCTGTCCATAATAGAAAGCAAATGTGGCCCAGTACAATTCAATACTTCAAATAAGAATTTAGTTGGAATTATGTCAAGAGGGGTGGAAGATACTTTCATATGAGACATGATTTCTTGGAGTTCAGGCTGAGTAACAGGGGAAAAGTAGCTCAAAGAATCCCGATGTGGGTGATCGACATCTACAAAGGTCGGATTGGGGGTGATACCAAGTCTTATTGACTCTACTTTTCCGGCAAAATGTAATAAAAACTTTTCACAGTCAGCATTGCAATCAGCTGAGGCACAAGGAGAGGCCAGATTTACTAACTGATCAACAGTCTAACCAAGTCCCATGTGCAGAGCCAAGCCAACAATGAAATAATGTTAACTAGTTAACTTAGGTTCAGGAGCAGGGCCTCAACCACACCTCTAATCACCTGTCAAGCCTACTTATACCTGGTCAACCCATCCTGTCCAGTTTGTCTCAGTTTTCTCGACGAAAGACCGTTCTTCCGGCTTAATCACTCACCATGGTTCCCAAATTGCAGATCAATCTGTTCGATTAAGGTGAGGATTTGTTTGAAAGTGACTCTCCTCAAGCCACTATATTCCCTCACCACAGTCAGACTTTCCAGGCAAAGCTGCTTGCGCTCCATGGTGCACGTACCTCGTCCTCATGGGCACCTCCACTCAAGCTGCTTTAATGAAATCTCTCCAACTCTGGATCGATCTCAGACTTCCTCTCCTCCGTCCTTGAGGGCCAAGACCCGCGGTCGCCATAGGCACAGTCGCGGGAGCAAGCTCCAATCCTCTCCTCATCTGCCGCCTCCCCCATGGCCAGTTCCTGGCAATCTACCACAGCGCGCCCTCCTTCACATCCACAGTATGAGCCCAACATCAGAGACTGGACTGTGGCTCGTCTCCAATGTGCTCAAGCCACAACAAACATCAAGCCTCCCGGGTTTCCAGCATCCTTGCCAGAGCCATCCACCTCCATGATCATCACATGTGACGTCACAGTGCCTCCACCCACAAGGCCACAGCCAGTATTCATCAGCCTCCCATAGCGGGAGCCAGGTTGTATACCCCCTGTGCCTGCTCCCTATGTCTCTGACCTTTCTCAGGCTGTTTCGTCATTGCATGCTGCACCTGGAGCAGCAGGGGAGCTACGTGCGACTACTCTTTGTGGACTTCAGCTCAGCATTTAACACCATCCTCCCAAACAGACTGGTGTCCAAATTGTCAGACTTGGGACTATCTCACTCCATCTGCTTATGGATCAAGGACTTCCTGTCAAATCGCTCCCAGAGGGTGAGAGTAGGCCCCCACATCTCTTCAGCTCTCAGCCTCAGCACTGGATCCCCTCAGGGCTGTGTGCTGAGTCCCCTGCTCTACACCCTCTATACACATGACTGCACCCCCACTCACTCCAGCAACAGTATCATAAAATTTGCAGATGATACTACTGTGGTGGGGCTCATCTCTGGGGGGGATGAGTCTGCATATCGAGACGAGGTGGAGCAGCTGTCACTGTGGTGCAAAAAGAACAACCTGGTACTAAACACTACCAAGACTAAGGAGCTGATCATAGACTACAGAAGGAAAAAAATGGACACCCAGCCTCTGTTCATCGGCGGGGACTGTGCGGAGAGGGTCTCTTCCGGTCACTTCCGGTTTCTGGGCATTCACATAGAGGATGACCTGACCTGGTGCATCAACACCTCTGCCATCATCAAGAAGGCACAGCAGAGACTGCATTTCCTGAGAGTACTCAGGAAAAACCACCTCACACAAAATCTGCTGGTGTCTTTTTATCGTTGCTCCATAGAGAGCATTTTGACTTACTGCATCTGTGTGTGGTTCTCCAGTTGCACAGCTGCAGACAACAAAGCGCTCCAGAGGGTCATCACCACAGCCCAAAAGATTATCGGCTGCCCTCTCCCTTCCCTGGAAGATCTGTACAGTTCCCGCTGTCTCAGGAAAGCACAAGATATTCTCATGGACCCATCTCACCCAGGACATCTGATCTTTGAGCTGCTGCCCTCAGGCAGACGTTTCATGTCATTGAAAGCACGGACTAACAGGCTGAAGAACAGTTTTTATGCCAGAGCCATAACAATACTAAACAAAATTTAAAAAAAAAATTGTAAAATAATTCATGGTGCAATATTAAGGGATTGTGCAATACCTGCAGGTTGTTAATGTTTTGTGTGTGGAATGTGTTTTATTTATTTATTGCTTATTTAGTATTGTTTTTACTTATTTATTATTGTTTTGCACCTTAAAGATTGGCATTTTAATTTCGTTGTACCTGTACAATGACAATAAAGACATTCTATTCTTTTCTATTCTATTCTATTCTTTTCATCCCGGTGTTCGCAGGCTTCACAATATCCCCACGTACACACATACTTTCATCCCACCATCACTTCCTCTACCCTTCCTTCAGCCAAACACAGTAATACGGCCTCTGCTCTTCCAAATATTTTTCTGATAGCCAACACAGCAGCCCAACAGCCCCACCCAGTGACCCTAGTCGGCTCTTGTCAGCCTCCTCCATTTCCTTCTAGTCTATCCTTTTTCCCCTCCCTCCCCCTCCCCAACCCCACCTCCATACCTCCACACCTCCACATTACCCTAATGTTTTTACAGCCTGTAATTACCATTACACACTAGCCACAGCAGCACCATCCTCTTGGCCAGCTTCATCCTTCTATTGTCCTTCTCCTGTCTCTCCTGCATTACACCAGAAGATTATCTCTGGTAATTATGTAGATCTAGCCCAGGTCCTTCAACCATCCCTCACTGACACTAGCCAGCCAAGGGAACTGCAGACTAACCAAGGTTTACTGCAGCTCCGTCATCCATTACCTTCATGGCAAAAGGACCTCACTTCCGCAGAATTCTTCCTGCACATCTGCTCCTTCTGCTCCACACCTGCAGACTGACTAGCAAAGCACATCAGTACACCCGTTACAGTAAATGTTCTAGCCACTGCTCTACAAAACCATCCTGATAAAGAAGTGCATGGTGGATTGTTTCTTTGAGGGGGACGCAACACAAGCACTGTGGGACATGGGTTCACAGGTCACAATTATCAATGAAAGCTGGAGAAAGTCCTGCCTTCCACACATCCGGTTACGTAGCATGGATGAGCTCCTGGATGAGGACGAGACCCTTGTTGGCAGAGCAGCAAACCAGACGCCCATACCCTTTGCAGGCTGGGTGGAGCTGAAGTTCAAGCTGGGATCAAATAGGGGCCCACAGCCAGAGCTACTTGTACCGGTGCTTGTCTCTAATGAGTCAGGAGTAGCAGAGCCACCGATCATCGGCTACAATGTGATTGAGCATCTGGTGATGAATGGAATGGAGCAGCATCCAGAAATTATGCCTGCTGTGGTAAGAGAAACTTTTTCCATTGACTGTAAAAAAGCAAATGTGTTGATCCACATAGTGCAGAGCTGTGACCACAATGTGAAGGAGGGTGTAGTAAAAGTTGGAAGACTAAAGACGACGATTCCGGCAGGCCAGACCAGGGAGGTTAAGTGCAGTGTGAGGACAGGTCCCCTTTCCACTAAACAGGAAGTCCTTTTTGAACCAGAGGAGATGCCAAAGTGGCCAGAGGGGGTGAACATTACTGAAACCATCATCTACCTGCAAAAGGGAAATTGGTCTAGGGTGGCTATCCCTGTCACTAATGACAGCAATCATGACTGGCTATTTACCCAGTAGATGTAAGACCAGTCAGTATTAGTTAAAATACGGCCAAAACAGCCAGTGCTGGTGAAAACACAACCAACACAGCCAGCACTCCTGAAAATTGCAAAGGGGAACACGGACAGCTAGACACATGCAAACATGATTCTTGGGACCCGCCAGTGTCAGTTGATCACCTGACCACTGACCAGCAGGAAAAGGTGAGACAGATGCTACGAGAAGAGTGTGCTGCATTCTCAAAGGATAATGATGTGGGATGCATTCCTTCTCTGCAGTTAAAAATCAGACTGAGTGACACAACTCCGGTAAGGCGCACCTACACCTCGGTACCCAAACCGCTCCACAAGGAGGTGAAGGAGTATTTGGAGGACCTGCTGAATAGAGGGTGGATTCGAAAATCCCGGTCCCCATACTCATCACCAATAGTTTGTGTGCGTAAGAAGGATGGAAGTTTGCGTCTGTGCGTGAATTACCGTGAGCTGAACCAAAAATCCATTCCGGACCGTCACCCCATCCCTCGAGTGCAAGATATGCTGAACAGCCTGAGCAGGAGTGCATGGTTCTCAGTACTGGACCAGGGCAAAGCGTACCATCAGGGTTTCCTTGAGGAGAGTAGCAGACCACTTACAGCCTTTATAACACCTTGGGGTTTATACGAGTGGATAAGGATCCCCTTCGGCCTGTCCTCAGCTCCGGCAGAGTTCCAGCGCAGTATGGAAGAGTGCCTCACAGGTTTGAGAGATGAAACATCTCAGCCGTATTTGGATGACAATCTTGTCCACAGCAAGTCTTTTGAGGACCACCTGTGTGATTTGAGAGAGGTGTTACGTCGCTATCAATCACACGGGGTAAAACTGACAGCTAAAAAGTGTGAAGTGTTTAAGGACAAGGTGAAATTCCTGGGAAAGATCGTATCCAAAGATGGATACTACATGGATCCTGCTGAGATAGCACCAGTACAAACGCTGAAAGACCGTAAACCCGAGACTGTGGGAGACCTGAGGAAAATGCTGGGGTTTCTGTCGTGCTACCGTCCATACATCCCAAACTTTTCACGCATTGCCAAGCCACTGTACAGTCTGCTATCCACCGAAAAGACTCCAGGTAGTAGAGTCCAAGGGTCAGGTGCAAGTAGGGGCAGGGAGAAACACAAGAAGTCAGACCAGCTACCCTCAAGCCAGCCGATCGCCTGGACAGAGCAATACCAGGAAGTGCTTTGCCAGCTTATAAAATACCTGCTGCGTCCACCACTCCTAGGTTATCCTGACTTTGAGAAGCCGTTTGTGTTGCATTGTGACGCTTCTCAGGAGGGGCTCGGTGCAGTACTGTACCAGAGACAACAAAGCAAACTGGTTGTCATTGGGTATGGGTCGAGGACACTAACTGCTCCAGAAACAAATTATCACCTCCATTCTGGAAAGTTAGAGTTTTTAGCAATGAAATGGGCAATTTGTGAAAGATTTCGGGAGTACCTGGAGCAAGGCGGCGAGTGTCCAGATGAGGGTGATGAAGGCAGGATGAAACCAGAGGTGGAGAAGGGTGAAATGGCAGGGGTGGAGCGAGAGGCGTCATCTGATGAAGCAGATGAGAGGGACCCTGAACCGCAGTCCCCTCCCTCAAGAAAATATCCTTTTCGACAAAGAAATCCACCCAAGATGCTCACATACAACACATTAGGTCAACCATCCGTCACACGCAGACACTAGTGATGTTTACAGCTAAAAGTAACAGTTTCAATTCAATTCAATTCAGTTTTATTTATATAGCGCCATATCATAACAAAGTTATCTCAGGGCAGTTTATAGTCACAGGTTGAGTTTATTGTTGTGACAGTTTATCAAGAAAGAGAGGAGTTAATAGTAGCATCTTAGGTTAGAATAAGAATGGAAAATTCATGCAGATTAGTTGATTCATGTTGGTTAACAAAAGAGTACCAAAATCCAGACCACGAACACATAGAAGGATACTGGAACATATGTGAGGCATACATGTGGGTCTGTGTAACGTGTTATAGGGTAGGAATAGGGTCAAAACCTTTCAGTCCAAGACACACTACAGACACACTAGCACTACAGATATCACCTGGCCAGTTATGTCTGTTGCTAATACATGACATAAAGAGGGAGATGCGTGTCATGTCAAAGACTGTTGTTGTACAGAGTGTAACCCGAAAGACTGACTCCCGTATAATCTACTACTATAACTCACCAGTTGAAGACATGAGTACTCTGGGAAATCCATAATGTCGGGTCGACATTCATTTTGGAGGAGAGAGTGTGGGACCCACAGTAATGTTGGACATATTAATGGACACTGGACACACCCCATTCTCATGTATTATTGTTTTTGTTGTTTTTGTTTATTATTATGTTCATTTGTAATCCGATACTGTATATGTACATTTGCATAGCTTCTGCAATATTTTGGGAAGTTAATTTATGGTTACAGTGAGTAAAACTCATACGGGCATTTTGGGCAGCTTAGGGGTCCTTTAGGTAAGACACTAGAGGGCGCATGCATCATTCAGTGGACCAAGATAGCAAAATGCAGTATGCAGCTACGTTGCGCTGATGTGCTTGTGTTTCTGTATTTTCAGGTGAGCAAAAGTGGTGAAAAGATGTTTAAAAGTAGCGACACAGATGTACAGCATAATGAATGTGTAAGAGTAATGGACTATCGGTAATGCAAATATGGGATTTGTATAAAATGAGTTCTACAAGTTAAATGAAAGAGCTTGTCATTTGGAACAGTACTTCACCTAGCAATTTGCTAACAACGATGTGAGTAGTGTAACCACCTGTGGCCTACTAGAATATAAGTTGTGTGAGTGTGCAGAACATTATCAGTATGAGTGTGTTTGGAAGGTTATAGCATTTTGTGTTTCATGCAAGTTCGAGTGAACGTGAATGTTTATTGCATGCGTCATTCAGTGGACCTAGATAGCAAAATGCAGTATACAGTTACGTTGCGCTGATGTGCTTGTGTTTCTGTATTTTCAGAAAAGAAGTAAAGGAATGTTATAAACATATGCACGCTTGGAAGTCCTTTTTTTTGTCCAAGCGTGCAACACTTTCATTTTCTCATCAACAGTTTCACAGTTGGTTTTCATCAAGGCATAGAAGTCATTCCTGACACTTCCCACATCTGCCACAACCTTCAGTCCGCTCTCTCTGAAACAGACACTGTCTGTTAGAGAAGAGCAAGTGAAAGCAGCAGAGTGGTGAGTATGACATGACTGTGTTGTACTGATGGAATTAGTGCCATGGAAATGTAGACTATACTGAATTTATCATGAGACTATGAGAATTTACAGTAATGCAAATACAATGAATGGCTATTGCTCAAAAAGACAAAACACCAGAAAACAGGCAATTCTAATATGGATAATTCACAGCTTAGAGGTAGAACCAGTCCAAACCTTAAAATGGGTCTATATTTGTAACATTGTTTCCTGTTTCTGTGTGCAATCAGTGACTTCTGCAGTGTCCGACTGATGCATTATTCAGTAATAATTTCTCCCAAGAGGACTGAAATAAAACAAACAATAATTTCAGATGTTGACATGGAACAGAGGGGTGCCTTTTAGATCTGATGTTCTCCAAAATGAGAACAGTCTCTACAAACTCATCTGTTTTCATCTTGGTTCTGAAAATAGTTACAATTTAATGTGGTGTGTCTCTGTGAGGCTGCACACACACATTCATTCTCAGTGATGTGAAATACATTACATTGCTGTTAGAAGGAAATTATGGATTGTAGTGATCACCAAGTCCCTGACACATGACACTTCTTGTCATAGCTGTTTAGTGTGGTGTGCTTTTCTTGAATAATTATATGCTCTTTCTGTCAATGGCAGAGCCAGAGGGTGGCCTGTGGTGGCCATAAACGCTGGCCACGTTTGAGTTGCTACTTTTTTTCTTGTTTTTGTTGATGTATGATTTTATTTATTTAATGTTTATTTTATGTTTATAGGGACAAGTATGTAGCCTAAACGAATGCCACACACCACAGCATTTATAGCCCAAGCTAATTTGCAATGCCCATCCCTAGATGGGCCTTTAAAATACATAAAACTCAGTAACACATAAGCAAGAGACAGTACAAAACACAGACTCAACAACAGGTACATACATTAAAAACACAAAACTCAGAACTCAGCAAGAGAATACAGACAAAATAATACAAGACCCAAACTAATACAATAACGCACCATAAAACAAGAAGCACCAGATCATTCATGACTACATGACTGATCCCTCTTCAAAAACTGTTTCAGTTTGAGTTTAAAATGATCCCAGTCAGGCTCCAGTTTAAATTCTGTAGGTATGGAGTTACACATGTTGATCCCGCGAACAGAAAAGGCCATACAATTCCCGTTGGATGCTCAATGCGTTACTGAGCCCGAAGCTCTTAGTGGAACCACAAGGTAACAGAGCACCTGGGGAGCCTGGTAATGAAGGCATTTATAAATGAGTTTAAGATTAGATAATTCAATAAATTGATCAAAACTTAACATATTTAATTTCTTAAGAACACGGCAATGATGTGATCTTAACGGCTTCCTGTCCAAAATTGTAATAGCTCGATTATATATCACTGCACTTTTTTTTTTTTTTGAAGGCCTGTTTGAGGCTATGGTTTATAGAATGTTCTCTTTGTGGCTGCATGTGGCAAAAACAATTTTCAAAAGAGCTGTCTTAAAGTGTGTTTTTGTGCTTCACTGCTACACATTGTATTTATATGTTGTTTTTTATTCACATTTTATCAACCTTGAAAACATGTAATGCTGACTCCACGTGGGGAGCTGTGAAAAGCATAGTTAACTGGTAATAAGTACATAATAAAGGATTTATTAACCTTAATAAGGCATTGTTCTCGCTTTAGATCCGGTAGTTGCAAAAAGCATAGTTAACTGTTAATAAGTGCATAGTTAACTGCTAATAAATGAATAATAAAGTTTTTTTAACCTTAATAAAGCAACAAAAAAAGCTTAGTAAAAGTTTAACAATGATAGAATAGGTAGTAAGACTCAATAAATGAGTTTGTAATGCTATGATAAACAATTAAAATGAGCAGAGAGAAACGTTCCCTCTTTGGCAGATGAATGTGAAAACAACCTTCTAAAGTCAAATTCTTCACATACATCATTCTACACTGTGGAGCTCAAACATCCAAGTGAAGTAACAATAAAACAAATGTTTGAGTGGAAGGGGAATTTTTTTTTGTTTTTGTTTTTTTGCTCTCGTCAAAATGCTATGTTACAGATCACGTGAATTCAACAGTACTTTTGACAATATTAAGCCCACACTTCTCTCCTTGTCAAACTAATTCATGACAGGTTTCACTTCAAAATGAGATATCTGCAACTTGAAAAATGTGGCATGTAAGAAAATGAAAAATGATGGTGGTTTTTAGATATGCTACTGACATTTCTTCTAATGTCACCATGAGTCATGTCATTTTTAGTTTTTTGTCTCAACAACTATTGGATGGATTGCCATGAAATGTGATAGATATTAAAGAGAATGAATACTAATGACTTTGGTGATCCTCTGACTTTTCATCTAGCGCCATCATCATTCCATTTGTCCAATGTGCTTTGGTTTATGACCAAATACCTGCGAAACTAGTTACATTCCTATCAACCTCAGCTATACTTTGTGTTTAGTGCTAAATGTTATCATGCTTATGAAGTAGAATTATGGCAGTAATTCACTTGTGAATGTGAAGGTATTACACTGATATTACCCAATAAGTATTGTGAAAACAATACAACAAACCAATATTACCTCATTATTGGCAGCACATCAACCTATTATTACCCCTCTAATTCCCTCTTTTTCATTAAACTATTGGCCCACCTATTATTATCTCCAGTAACAGATTTTACATTGATATTACCCCCATTTTACTAAATAATATTTAAAATTAAATGTTAACCCTGATTTAACCTGATTACACTGTTTGTAATATTAATAACAGTCATTATCAATATGTTTTTACAGAGATGTTCTGCATGATTAATAGCTTGAGATGTTTTTACACATTATTACCTTCCTGTTTTTTTGCTTTATTGTTATCCTATCACAAGAATTAAACCACAATATTACCACTAGTCTCACTGTTATTACAAAGATATTACCAGGTTATTACTTCTGTAATTAACATGGTATTATTAACTCATATTACCCCTTATTATCATGTTAATCCCAGCTGTGCTACTGGGAACAGTTTCAAAATCTATTTAATATAAACATTAGTGAGTGACAGTAGTTCATAGACAACCATGCTTGCTCGCTAGTCAACACTTCATGTGGTTGTTTCACAATAAAGCACACTTCACACACTTATGCACATGTAGGACATGTTGAATACATAATCAATATCTTGATTATATTACTAAAGCAAATGTATGTAGCAAAACAAAAAGCAATTAATGATGCAAATAATGATAAAGAAAGAAATGCTGTGCATATGGGACTGTCATGGCACCACACCTGAATGAATGTAGTGGAAACATTGTGTCATTTATAAACAAGCATTGATATCTTGCATAACTTATGAAAATATGGTGATGCTGACTAAAATAATAGTATCCTAAGCTAGTCAACTACTGTCCACAGTGCCAACTAGTGGTTATAGTTGGCGAGTTGGTAAAATCAGTTGTTTGCTCCATGTATTCTATAGCTGTCTGCTCGTTAGATAATAGGATTTCTTTTGTAGGAGTGGGAAGGTCAGTGAGTCACCAAAATCATTAGGATTTTTCCACTGAGGACAATGACTATCATTGATTTGGTTGTGTTTATTGTACATACACTTTGTCTTTGTAAGTGCACTGAGACAGTGACGGTCACCGGACTTATCGGACAGTTCGTCTTCTATTCTCAGCCAGGACAAAACACCTTTAAGATAGATAGGATGCTGTCAACTCATGCAAATTAAATGCTAATTCCTTCCCTGGTGGAACAGGCTCTGGGCTTTGTGGTGAGAAAAACGATGAGAATGTAAGCTGTTGTTATAAATGATAAACAGGCGTCACAGTGGGAAATAATTACCCAAACTGAATCCTCCCACTGGTAAGGAATAGAAACACACAAAGCAAGAAAACTAATTGAAGGAGAGATGTTTCCCTGAGGTTACTACAGTGGAGAAATGTATCAGTTTCCCATTGATTACACTGCTACTGCTACAACATTACACAGCTCCACATCCTGCTGCTAGTTCCAGAAACCATGTGAAGCATAATCCAGGCTGTCTGTAGTCAAAACGTTTTCACGTGTCTTGTTGTGATAGCAGGCCACTGGCAATGCCAAGTCATCCCTCACTGATTACCAGGTACCTAAGTCTTCATGTGGTGAATGCATATGAGACACAATCTATTGATAAAGTATGTTAATCACTTTCTGCAGTCTCATTAAAATAACACTGCTGTTGAACCAAAGCCCTGATCGCTTCCTTCCATCTGCTGTTTCATGGGCTTCACCATATGATTATATTCTCTACCTGTACAGTTTCTATAACTGCTCCTTTATTTAAAATGTAGACATGGTTTGAATGGGAGGTGGAAGGGTTTTCTTTAGTGTCATGCTGTGGGTACATGGCACAGCACATTGTTAACTTATTGTCAAATGACCACATAGCAAATCTGGGACCAAGTAATATTCCAATATAGAAAGACTGTACACATTACACAGAGTGTGGGAGGAACAGGGAGTTAATAGAGGCCCGGCAGCTCACTTTTGCTTCGGGGCCCCCTGAGGAGGTAAATCTGCCCATGAATATTTCCCAGCCCAAAGGACACCTGATGAAGTTTTTGACCGCGGCCTACAAAACAAATGGACTGTAGAAACTCACCCAGTGTTATTGAATAGCTGTGTAAAGCAGGCCTGGCAGACAGTGACACTGATTCACATTAGGATTCACAGTGAGAGCCTGCTGAGCTGCCTGCCTGCTCACCTCAACTGATTATCTACCACATCCAGTCTACAGAGATACAGAAGCAGACAGACAGGCTCTCAGTCTGCTCCTCCCTGTTGTTCAATGCAGGGAGCTGCTCAAGTGTTCACTCCCTCGTCTTCAGTGCACTGACTGCTTCCCTCGCCGCTGCTTATTATGTTCTGATTTGTAGGGACAGAGTGTGCTGCTGACAAACTTTGATGTGCGAATGAAGAACTTGCGTCAATGATGGCTGCAATCTAGTGTGACTGACAAGGACAGATCAGCTGAACTGAATGCCACCGACAGTGAAGAGTATGAATGAGCCAGTGTTGCATATAAAGTTTGTGTATTGTTATGCTCATTCAGCTGTGAGCCACAGAAAGGTTGTGTCCCTTGTCTGAGTGCACTCCTTGCTCCCCAGTCAATACTGCCATATTCTGAGTGCGTAGGGAGGAAGGGAACATTGTCCTGCTGACACACTGTGTGTACAACAAGTCAGCAACTTGTTTCGCTGCTTACTGCAGCCTTGCATAATTGATATGGCCATAGTTCAAGGTTCAAGGTTCATTTATTTATCATTATACACACACAGGGTTGAACAACGAAATGCAAGCTGTAATCCCTTCATGCTACATACACACACAAAAACAAAAAAACCCAGAAAACTATTATTTAGGGTGTGCAGTGGATGAATTGAGGAGTCTCACAGCATGAGGAAAGAAGCTGCTCTGTAGTCTTGTGGTACGGCAGCAGATACTTCTATTGCTTGCCAGACGGCAGCAGCCTGTTGCTGGTGGGGTTATTGTCTTTTAGTATCCTTTGGGCTCTGCACAGGCACCTCACTTCACCGATATCACTGATGCGCAGTAGATGGGTACCGATGATGTTCTGGGCTGTTTTAATCACTCGCTCCAGAGCCCTCCTGTCCTGGACCGTGCACATCCCATGCCAGTTTGTAATATTTCCAGTCAGGATGCTTTCTATTGCTCCTCTGTAGAAGAACCTGGCACAGTAAACTTTGCCTTCTTAAGTTTCCTTAAGAAATACACTCTGTGTGTGTGATGACCATGTCATGCTTTCTGTGATGCTGATTCCCAGGAACCTAAAACTGTTCACCTGCTCCATCTCAGCTCCACTGATGTAGACATGGGTGTGTGTCTTCATCTCCTTTTTCCTAAAATCAACAATCAGCTCCTTTGTTTTGCTGACATTGAGCAGTAGGTTGTTCTCTGTGCACCACCCTGCAAGATTGTTTATTTCCTCATGATTCTCATTGTTGTTTGTAATCCAGCTGATAATGGTAGTGTCATCTGCAAACTTCTCAACAGAGTTCTCTCCATGTCAGGGATTGCAGTATTGAATGTTACTGACATACTGACATTTGCCATATTGAAAGTTCAACAGCCTTTTAAAGTTATCTGAATTGTGATTTTGTTTGAGGTATATTATTAATTTTATGGTACTGTTGTGGGCTTTTGGATTCTCCATTTGTCTTATGGACCTGTATAAGAGAGACGCAATAAGATAAGATGCATTGTGGCCATTTACAACATTTTTGGTTCGAACCTTGCAGTAATGAGACTGGGAAATAGAGTCCAGGTTGAAAATGAATGGGGTGTGCATGGAGTTATGCATTCATGAGACACAAGACAACCATCCTATTACTAAGCTCTGTTGTCTTCAACACTAGTCATTAAGTTATATTACACATAGACTCAGTAAATTAAGCTTCACAAGAAATCAGGTAAATGGTTAAACACGCAGCTGCAGATGGATGGTTAACAGGAGAGCCGATGATGATAACCCAATGAGTGCTACCTGAGCACATCCATTACACATCTCCAGATAAACACACTTGATTCTACAGCAAGGCAGCTGCCACAGGAAAAAACATATGGCCATCCATATTAAAATCGAGCTGCCATCTTGGCACATTTATAGTAAAGAGGTATGTATTCAATTCAATTCAATTCAGTTTTATTTATATAGCGCCATATCATAACAAAGTTATCTCAGGGCACTTTTTCGAATAGAGCAGGTCTAGACCGACTCTTTATATTTACAGAGACCCAACAGTTCCCACCATGAGCAAGCACTATGCGACAGTGGCAAGGAAAAACTCCCTTTTAACAGGTAGAAACCTCGAGCAGAACCAGGCTCAAGGTGGGCGGTCATCTGCCTCGACCGGTTGGGTTGAAGGGGGAAGGGGGGAGCGGGAGAGAGAGAGCAGGAGGAAAGAGAACATACAGCAGCTCAATACAGCATAGATATGGTAATGGCATTGATGTTAACACCAACAGAAACAACACTAAGAGAAACACTATAATAGCAATACTAATAACAAGAGCAACAACAGCAATAGCAGCAGCGGGTGCAGAGCAGGAACACGGGGGCAGCAGGCGGCAGCAACCACAGACCCAGACCCCACAGCTCCAGAGGCAGAAACACCTGCAGAAAGCAACAGAAGTGGAGGGAGAGAGAGAGAGGAGAGAAAGCACACAACTACGGGAAGAAGTTGAATTAATAACAAGCATTGATGGGATATGAGGGCTTACAGATGGAGAGGAAGAGGAGGAGAAAGGAGCTCAGTGCATCATAGGAAGTCCCCGGCAGTCTAGGCCTATAGCAGCATAACTAAGGGGGGGCTCAGGGGTCACCTGAGTCAGCCCTACTATAAGCTTTATCAAAGAGGAAAGTCTTAAGCCTACTCTTAAATGTGAGGAGGTTGTCCGCCTCCCGTACACAAACTGGGATCTGGTTCCACAGAAGAGGAGCTGATAGCTGAAGGCCTTGGCTCCATTCTCCTGCCTTTAGAGATTTAGGAACTTCACAAGGAACCCTGCATTCTGGGGAGCCAGTGCTCTAGTGGGGGCAATAGGGTACTATGAGCTCTTTAAGATATGATGGTGCCTGACCATTTAGGGCTTTGAAGGTGAGGAGAAGGATTTTAAATTCTATTCTGGATTTTACAGGGAGCCAGTGTAGAGAAGCTTAATATTGGAGAAATATGTTCTCTTTCTGGTTCTTGTCAGTAAACGTGCCGCAGCATTCTGAATCAGCTGGAGAGACTTAAGGGATTTATTGGGGCAGCCTGATAATAGAGAGTTGCAATAGTCCAGCCTAGACGTAACAAATGCATGGACTAGTTTTTCTGCATCTTTTTGAGATGGGATGTGCCTGATTTTTGCAATGTTACGTAAATGGAAAAAGGCAGTTCTTGAAGTTTGTTTTATTTGGGAGTTAAAGGACATATCCTGATCAAAGATAACTCCAAGATTCCTTACGGTTTCGCTGGAGGCCAGGGCAATGCCATCTAGAGAAACCACATCCTTAGACAATGTGTTTCGAAGGTGTTCGGGCCAAGTACAATAACTTCGGTTTTGTCTGAGTTTAACATCAGAAAATTGCAGGTCATCCAGGTTTTTATGTCCTTAAGGCATGCTTGAAGTTTAGCTAATTGATTGGTTTCATCTGGCTTGATCGATAAATATAATTGGGTATCATCTGCATAACAATGAAAATTTATGGAGTGCTTCCTAATAATATTGTCTAAAGGAAGCATATACAAGGTAAATAGAATTGGTCCAAGCACAGAACCTTGTGGAACTCCATGACTGACTTTGGCGTGCATAGAGGATTCATCATTAACGTGTACAAACTGATATCGATCTGATAAATAGGATTTAAACCAGCTTAGTGCAGTACCTTTAATGCCAATAAAAGTCTCTGTAATAGAATGTGATGGTCAATGGTATCGAATGCAGCACTAAGATCCAGTAAGACAAGCACAGAGACAAGTCCCTTGTCTGATGCAATTAGAAGGTCATTTGTAACTTTCACCAGTGCTGTCTCTGTGCTATGATGCACTCTAAATCCTGACTGAAAATCCTCAAACAGCTTGTTGTTGTGTAGAAAGTCACACAACTGATTAGCGACTGCTTTCTCAAGGATCTTAGAGAGAAAAGGAGGGTTAGATATAGGTCTATAATTTGACAAAACCCCTGGATCAAAAGTGGGCTTTTTAAGAAGAGGTTTAATTACAGCTACTTTAAAGGACTGTGGCACATAGCCTTTAAATAAGGACAGATTGATCATATCTAGTACATCAGTGCTAACTAAGGGTAAAATTCTTTAAAGCAGCCTAGTTGGGAAGGGGTTTAAGAGACACGCTGATGGCTTATAGATGAGGAAATCATGGAAGTT
>SEMN01002057.1:0-16361 GCA_005408345.1 Macquaria australasica | reverse complement strand
CATTGGAATCTTAATTTGCACAAAGATGTTCATTTCATGTCCACAAGCTGGTTGTCTGTGTGTTTATAATGTTCAGTAAAGAAAGAGATCCAGCCCTGAAAGATGGACTCCACCAGGCCTCTGTGACACCAGCAAGTCAACAAAATACATCAACTTGTGTCAGAAAAGGTCCAGAAAACAATGTTTAGAAATATAGTAATATTTTTAATAATGGGCCGTCCTGGTCAGGTAACAACAACATTTCTTTTTCAACACAACAGTAAGAAAATAGAGTATATTATATACAGTATATAGTGAGTGGAAACACTACAGACAGGGACTGGTTACAGTTTACTTTATACTAATGCTGGTTAGCTGGCTGGCTAACGTTAGCTGGCTGACTAGGCCCATTATTAAAAAACATTTCTAAACATTTTGGGGTTTTTTACCTTCCAAACAAGTTAATGTTACATCTGACACAAGTTTATGTATTTTGTTCACTTACTGGCGGATGTGGAGGCCTGCCGGAGTCCATGTTTCAGTCATCAATAAACTGACTGATCGATCGATCAGTGTTTTTCTTTTGGGAGGGGGACTGACAGTGTTGATTAGCCAACTGTGTTGGCTAGTCAATGCACAGACTGGCAACACGGAGTCTGCAGACAGAAAACAACAAACCCCTGTTTTCAAGTTCACCTTTTAGAATGATATAATATTCCACAGTCGGGACATTAAACGTCGTCACGCCGAACACAGAAACTCATCGACTCACTCGTCCTCCTTTACAGCCTCGTTGGCTTTATACTGCAAACTGTTCTAACTCAAACTTTCCCAAAGGCTTTTGTAGAAGAGGTCAGTGCTGGAAGCTCAGTGGTGGAGACGCTGAAGTCATGTGACCGTGGTGGAGCTGGTTTACAGCCTAACGTTAGATCTTTACTGCTGGAGGTTGACTTTACGCTTCAAACATCATAAAAGTGGAGTTCATTTGTGAAGATTATCTTGCTGAACAAAAGTATCATAAACTTTAGTTTAGATTTTCTGCAATAATCCAAAATCCAATGGAAACATCCCATTAGCTTTTTGTGGAGGGAACCAGGGCGATGCTAACTTCCTGGTTGGACTACAGAAACGCATCATCATCCCTGCAGCCGCTATAACCCGCTGCTAGAAGGGCAACATCCTGACCTGACGTGTGTTCAAGATTTGGCTTTTAAAATGTAATAAAATGAAATGATCTGGTGAAATCTACTGAAAGGTGTTAAACAACAAGTGCTGCTGGAAGTGTTTTCATTAAGAGCAGATTAGTTTTGTAAACCTGCTGGAATATGTGATAAAAATATGAATCAATATGATATTAAATAAATCCCTGAGTTCAGTATGTTTGTGACTCTGGCTGAGATGGAGGTGAAATATGTGAACCTGGGCTGTGGTTTACTGCTCTCTTCCTGTCACAAACACTGTTTGACATCTGTTCATCTGTTGGTTTTTGTTCAGGCTGCAGGGATCATTTCTCACTGTGGAGACCAGCCTTCACACAGGAGCAGTAGTAGGTGGCTGAATGAGAGAGTTTAACTGTCTGGATCTTCAACTCACAGCTGTTCTGTTTTCTCTCAGCTGAGAAATCATCTTTCTGAGGATGATTGAAACCCGAATCAACTCTACCACCACTAGCAATATACAGAATCATTGTGAATGTGTCTTTCTTCTGGTACCAGTCTATATTATTGCTGCCACACTGGTCAGTTCCTCCACAGCTGAAGGAGACAGTTTGATCAACTCTCCTGGTCAATGTTAAATCGTCCTGAATCAGATCTGCTGCCATGGCAACCAGCGCTGTAGAGAAACAGACAGGTAGATGAAGGTCAGTGTGGCAGTGTTTGTTAATGGTTGAGTCTGTCGGCTCCTGATTGGCTGGAAACACTCACCTGAACACAGACAGCACAGAGCAGCAGCTGGGAGGAAAAGCATTTTGTGCAGTGGTGTTTCCTCTGGTGAACCTGGGGAGAAGTGGCGCTCTGATGCAGCTGAGGCCAAACAAGGACGAGCTGGGAGATCAGACCAGGGCCACGTGGTTTCTAACAGGTCCTCAGACCTCCCATCAGCCCCTGCGGCGGACAGATAAGGCTGCTGTTGCTGATTGACAGCTCAGCTGAAGCTGCTGTGTGGTTTTCCGCTGAGTCGGAGCTTTTACTGTTTGTACACAGGTGTTAATGTCACAACAATCAATCTGCTTTCATTACAATTCATCACCTCTGTTGAAGTGTTTCAAATCACTACAGGTACATTAGAAAGAAGAACAGTTACAAACTCGGCTGATTTTAACAGTGAAAATGATCAATTCAAGGCAGGAACATATAGTTGTATATCTCTAATATAAAAGAGATTTACAGATATAATATATAAAAGTATATAAAGTCTAAAAAGCTTCTTTTTTCGTTGTGTGCTTCGTCAAACTGACACCTTCATTCTCCAAAACTCTGTTTGTGTTCAACCTTCAAATGTCTGTTGTTGAAGAAGAAGATGAAGCTGACTGTCAGCCAGCAGAGGGGCTTCATTTATTATTCACACTATTTATCTTTCTTTTATTATCTTCATTTTAATGTTGTTTCTAAATGATGACAGACTTCTCTGCTTCTCTGAACTGATTCAGTGAGAAGTTTCTTCGTCTTGATTTTAATCTGACAGCAGATAAAAAATCTGGGTCACGATGATGCAGAAATACAAAAAAAACATTCCTGTTAGCACAAACACATTCAGGTTGGTGGTGAATTTAGTAACACAGACTGTTATCTGTTGTCTAAGAGCTGTGATGAAAATACAAAACTACAAATCCACTCAACTCCTGAACTGTGATTTTAACCCTTAAACGCCCCCTTACCTTTCTGTCATTTAACTGAATCATTTAATTTCTATGACACATGAAACCTTTTCCACACACAGTGTCACATATTTATTTTGTCTTCTGTTGTTCAGTCTCTTCATTAAAGCTACAGGATGTTTCACTGAGCCAAATATTCAAAGCCAAGACTCCATCAAATGGAACATTTCTACATGTCTGCTGCATCATTTTAGACACATTTCCCCAAAATCCAGCCTGACAGATTTGGTCTTTTTGTAAACTTTGGGATCTCCACTAGAATCTAAAGTAAAGTTCAGAGGGTTAGTTTGTAAAGACGAAGCCACCGGAGGGTTCAGAAGAGTTGAAATCCAGGTGCGGTCCTCACATCTGAAGCAGTGGTTATGGTGCTGGGAATCGAACCTGAGACGTTGCAGTTATGTGTTATGAGTCTTAACCTTTCAGCCACCAGGACGTCCCTGTAGTCTGAATTTGGGATCCATGGAGGTTTTATATTTGTAAAACTTTCCCAGAAGTACAAGTACTAATCAGCAGATGAATCCAGAATGAATCATTAGATACACACTAGCTGTGCAACAACACTCTGCGTCTCCACCTGATACTACTACTACTGCTGTTAATACTGGTACTACAACTACTATACCCAGTTTGTAGAGCAAACATCTTAAAGCACAGGTCAGGTATAAGTATTCACATTAATGATGGCTCTGATCCTTTCCACTGTCCCTGTAAAACATGTTAATGAGTCAGCATGAATGAATCCGAGGCCCCAGAGCTGGAACACAGAACTGAAAAGCAGCAGATTTTATTAATGTTGTTATTAATTACACCAGATTCATTTTCCTGCTGTCACGTCAAAATGGCCACCATATAAAAGTTGTGCATGTGTTGCTGCTGCTGCTGTCAGTATTATAACTGTGACGCTGCTGCCCTCTAGTGGCTGCAACAACTCTCTGCGTCTCCACCTGAAACTCCTACTACTGCTATTAATACTGATACTTCATCTACTGTACTGCTGTTACTGTGTAGAACAAATCCTTCACACTGCTGCCCTCTAGTGGCTGCAAGGACACACTGATTCACACTCACACTGCTACTATTACTACTACTACCAGGCAATACTACTACTACTACTACTACTACTACTACTGTGGCTTCTGCTGCTCCTACTAATAGTGATAGTCCTACTTATGGGCTGCAACTAACTGACTTGACTTTCATTATCAATGAATTTGTTTCGATTAATAGATGAATCGTTTTGTCTATAAAATGCCAGAATGCAGTGAGAAATTAAACTCATTAAACTTCCCCAGAGCTGCATGTGACGTCTTCAGATTGTTTGTTTTATCCGACCGACACAAAATGATATTCAGTCTATTATCATATAGAGCTGTTACAGTCAGACCAAGAAAAGCAGTAAATTCTCAAATTCGACAACCTGAAGCCATCCATTTTTTTTTTTGCCATTATTGCCAAAATGATCAATCGATTATCAACATTGTTGCCTATTGATTTTCTATCAACTGACTAATCAGTGAATCAACTAATCGCTGCAGCTGTGCTTTTACCTTCAGGAATAAAACTTTGACCCTGACGATGCAACAACACACACCTACTTCAAGCTACAGGCCTTTTACTCTTACTGCTACTAATAATAATAATAATAATAATATTAATAACTTCATTTATATAGCAGACACCCTACAGAGGAACCTCATTTTGGCCGCTTGTATCTGCGAGATACTTGAAGTCCTTCACTTGGGGCAGCAACTCACTCCCAACCCGAAGGGAGCAATCCACCTTTTTCCCGGTACCAGGACCTCAGACTTGGAGGTGCTGACTCTCATCCCGAATACAAACCGCTCCAGTGCGCGCTGAAGGTCTCGGTCCGATGAAGGCAACAGAACCACATCATCTGCAAAGAGCAGAGACGCAATTCTGAGGTCCCCAAACCCGACACTCTCCTCCCCCCGGCTGCACCTTGAGATCCATGAAGATCACAAACAGAATCAGTGACAAGGGACAGCCCTGGTGGAGCCCAACACCCACTGAAAACATGAATGTGGGCTCAGCCTTAGAGACAGGGTAAGGAGCTCAGACATCCGGAGGGAGCTCGGAGTAGAGCCGCTGTTCCTTCGCATAGAAAGGAGCCAGTTGAGGTGGGCATCACATCAGGATCCTCCTGGGCTCCTTCCTGTGGAGGATTCCTGGGCACGTCCAATTGGTAGGTGACCCAGGGGTAGACCCAGAACACGCTGGAGAGATTATATATCTCATCTGGTTTGGGAATGCCTCGGGATCCCCAGGAGGAGCTGGAAAACATTACTGGTGAGAAGGACGTCTGGACTACCGTGTTTGCCTGCTGCCACCGTGGCCCGGTCCTGGATAAGCTGCAGAAAATAGATGGATTAATGGATTATATAGCAGCTTTCAAAACAATGTGATGTAAGAAGTTCTGTTCATGTCTGACAAAAGTTTCACCATGGCAACGGTGTCTTATAAGTCAATGTGGGCTGGCACTTGTGTACGCAAGACACAATAACTAACTGATTTTAAAGTTAGTGTATGTAAGCACTTTGAAACAAGCTCAGTGTGTGAGTTGTATTATATAAATGAATTTCCTTTACTTTTCTACCACTACTACTACTACTACTGCTACTACTACTACTAGTACTACTCTTCACAACGTCTGTCCCAGTCTTTTTTCTCCCATTCTGCCTCTCTGTCCTCCCTTCAGCCACATTCCCACTTCCAGCATTGCCATTCTCCATCCATCCACCAGATGCCCTCAGACTTTCCCACCTGTCCCAGTCACATGACTCTCACATCCACCTGCTCACCTGTTTCCACTTTCCCTCCTCAGCCCTGCAGTATATAACCGGCCCGTTTCCTCTCATTTCCTGCCACACTGTCAATGTTGCTATGTGACTTATGTCCTTTGCGTCTAGCCATCTGTACCTGATCCTGTATTTTGACCTGTTCCTGACCTGCTACCCTGTCACACCGTCTTGGATTGGTTTGACTGTAGTACTACTACTACTACTATTACTACTACCACCACCACCAGCAGCATTTCTCGCAGCAGACATTTGTACTTGTTGCAGCAGGTACAGCTCAGGTGTAACTAACAACATTAACAATGGCTCTGTTCTGTCAGTGAGCCAGCCCACTAAAATGGCTGTTATTAAGGTTCTTCACCTATGATTTTCCTGCTGTCAGACGCATCAAAATGTCATGAAAAAGGTCTTTACTACAACTACTGCGTGTTCCTCATTATAAGCAGGTTTGGAGTCTGTAGTGTGTGTAATGCACAAAGGAGATGGAGGAGCTGCTCACAGCTGGAAAACAATCTAAAGAGATTGCGGATGATGGTGAGACAGCTCCACAAAGATGTAGGAAAACACATCAATAAAAAGTTTAATTAGCAAAGTCGCAGTTTGATTGATGTCTGATGTTGCGTGTGTTGTTTCCTTTTATGTAAAAAACAGTAAAGTCTTTGATTCTTTTTAACACTAAAACAGTACACTATGAAGATTAGTATGTAGTATGTATTTGGGAATACTGCTGCTCTCTAGTGGCCACAACAACACACTGCTTTACTTCCAAGGCCTTTTACTACTACTGCTGCTTCAGCTCCTGTTACCAAGCACTTCCTGAAATATCTCAACAACTATTGGATGGATTGTGATGAAATTTGTTTCTGTTTTTGACACTGACAAAGAAGCCCTTTAGTCATTTTTGTCTGAGGACTTGTTGGCACTCATCAACACCAAGTGTAAACTGTAAAGTGCACCTTTTATGGCTAAAGTCCTCATAAAGAAAGTCCATGGACATGACCTCCAGTGTTGGTCTCTGGGCTCAGTTCGACTTTGTGTGGGTGGAGGGCTCAGTGGAAAAAAGGCTTACAGACAGCAAGAGAAAAGACAAACACCTACAGAGAGGGAGAGGAGTTTGTGAGTGTGTACAGCAGCAGATATGAATCTGTTCTCAGTGGTTATTAGGACTCATAAAAAACTGTTGACAGCGAATCAACACTTCCTTTCCTGCAGCAGACGTCTGGCTGTGTGTGTTTCTGCTCTGCAGCCTCCTCACTGCTAGCTGCGCCTTCTCACATTAATAACACTTATGTTTTTAATGAGTGATCACATGGGAACAACAACAAAACCAGCTTTCAGACGTCAGCATGCACAATACAAGGGAAGTGTTGGTGGTCATACTAATACTAATACTACTACTACTACTACTACTACTTCCACTAGTAATAATAATAATAATAGTAATAATAATAATTGATTCATTATACAGAGGAAAGGCAGGTGCAAAAAGTAAAAATGCTTAATATAATATAGAAAAATTATAGACATTTACTTAAATCACAGTTTTTAAATATTTAGTGAATACAATCCCAAAGACAACCATGTGCTATATATACAAAACAACAAAAACATCCAAAGTACATAAAATATCTTTTTGCTTATTTTTAAGATTAGAGCAAAGAAATGTTTCTTTTTCAGCAAAAATAAGAGTAATAAAAAAGATTAACAAAAGTAAACATCTTACATATTTGCTTAGTTTATTTTCTCATGTAGTCCACTTTAATCATAAGTAATTATTAATTAACTACTAAAACCCAAATTAGTAATACTGCTGATATTTTATATAATAACGTGTAGTAATATATTGTTATTGTACATCATTTATAATATTTGTAAAACATTCTTATTTTTTTTGTCTTACTGTCAGATTTTCATTTGAAATTATTTCTGCAACTGAAGATAAAACACTTCTTAAATGTTGGTGTTTCCCAAATCTTCCATCTTCTCATAAATCTCTCATTTTTAAATAATACAGTTTTAGAGAAGTTTTAAGTTTTTGTCCTCAAAGTGTTTAAATCACCGTGAGAGGATTTTAAACACTGACTCCTCGACCACAATATTTACAAAAATATGTGGTCCATCTGTTATCATTGATCAGAGCAACAGAGACACAAACCACAGAGACAAACAAGTCATCTTGTTGTTTCACCTGCCTCAAAGTAAAACAGCTGTATCTCTTTGTGAAGCAGAACTACAGCGTCCATGTTGGTTCACCTCAGGTCTCATGATCAGGTCACAGTTGATAAAAACCTGATTGATTCTTTAAGGGTGACAGTTTAATTTCTCCAGCCTGACCCCAACTTGTAACATAATACAGCATATTAGGACATGTGGGAAAGGAAGATAGCCTGCATACATTTTTAACATCAATACAAATACAATTTCTAATTGATCTGTTTGTTGAAATTTTTAACATGTTTCAAATTGTAATGTGAGTGTAAATTTTGTCTTTTTTGAGTTATATTTATTCTACAATTTCTAACTTTAGTATTTCTTTGTGAAGCATTTTGTGATTCTGTCTTGAAATTTGTAATAAATATAAATCTTAGTTTACGTATAATTATTTTACCAATCCATTTTCTTGATCAATTTTATTGATTTAGAAAAAATAAACACAGCCATCATTCTGCCAACATTTAAACTTCAGCCCGACTGATCGAGCCGCTGTGTGATCATTTTATAGCAGTTGTAGCTTCAAAGCAGCCGCTCTGCTGTTTGTTCATGTGTGTAAACAGCAGTGTCATCAGCGTAGAGTCGAACATCCACACTGACACATTTATAAAAGGGGGTCAGCACTGAACCTGGTGGCACACCCACACCTACTGACTTGTATATAACAGCTATATGTTTAGATTTGCTCATCTTTGTTCAGCTTTGCTGTCCTTGTTTAGCTGCGTGCTTATATTCATATGTGCCTGTACATTTGTTCTTGGCGCTGTGTGAAAGTATTTTGAGAGCTACTTACAACCAGAGTCAAATTACTTGTAGGTGTCAACATACATGGCCAATGAAGTTGATTCTGTTTCTGATCATTTGCGATGAAGCCAAACTGAAATCCATAAAAACAACTTTATAAAACACAGACTGCATGATGTATTAAAAAGGAACAAAACAACAGGAAAAGTACTATAATAAAACAATAGAAATAAGAAACATCTACCAGACAGCTGATGATTAGACTATTATTATACAAGTCACAATTAAAAGGAAGGAAATATATCAAAATGACACGAAACAGAATTTAAACTTCAAAATATGTGTATATATTTATTTATATTTTAATGATGACTGTATCTAACCTGTGTAGAAAAAGATACATTTTACAACCAATCTCAACATGTCATAATTTACATTTCTGACTACTGATCAAAGTGATCAATGGAATGAATTGATGAGATCTGATGGTGAGAAAAGGTGAACAGAAAACAGTCAGTCAGCATGTGTGCAGTTGATGGACGGTCCCTTGTTTCTGAGAATCATCAGATCAGCAGAGGGAGTCCACAGCAGTACACCAGACTCTTCACTATCAGCACTGTGTACAGCAGCAGGAGCAGCTTCACCCTGCACTGAGTCTGGAAGGACACTGACAGACAGACAGACAGACAGACAGACAGACAGACAGACAGACAGGTCATTCTTCTCTCCACACTGTTTCAGTCTGTTTAGCTGTGTAAATTTCATCAGAATATCATCAGGTTTTCATCAGTATAATTTGGACTTTTTCCAGACGGGACAACCAGCTTTACATGAAGACAGGGGTCGGCTACAAGTTGAATGAAAGCTCAAAGGCCCTTACTAAACACAACAAGTCAGGGCCCGACCGAGCTTCTTAGGAGCCCTAAACAGGATTTGACTTTCTGTTTGTTCAAGTTAAGAGCAACAATTAACTTTGTAACTCACAACTAACTACAACTGATGAAAATTAAAATCACTCAAGGACCAAATATAAAAAGGTTATTATGAGTTGTCAGTTGGATTCATTGATTTTCTTTTTGCGGCCACTTGGGGGCAGAAGAGCTCCACAACAAGCTAACAAACTCATATGTGACATATTATGGTCTGTCTGCTGTTTGGTGCTGGGCAGGTAGTGTACAGTGGGTTAATCAGAGCTTATTTGATGAAAACAGCTGCCTGCTGCTGCTGCTGCTGGAAACAGACTGAACCAAACAGGAAATGTGCCGCAAAACCAAAACCAGGAGCTAAAAGAGGCTAAAAAGCTCCATAGAGCTGCAGAGATGGTGATGATTCTCTCTGTGGGTTCACAACTACCAGAGTTACCTTTCACTCTACACAGAGTCATTGCATTCATTCTTAATATAGAAATATTTATAGTGGAGCTTTAAGATATAGACCCCAAAGTTTTTGTAGCACCCTCAAAGCCCCAAATTCAGTTTAGAGACCCTAAAACGTGCCAAATGTGTCCGATTGTGAAGTGAAAGCTCTCTCGTTGGGATTAGTTGTGCTGTTGGACACTCTAACAGAATCAGGGAGTGTGTGTTTAAATCCTTCAGTGATGGGCAGAAAGTGAACAGACTGATATGCAGCCCTAACTGCAGCAGAACATTGGAGCTGTCCATGCAGAGAGGCAGCAGGTGATCTTACAGTCAGCTTGCTGCAGAGCTGGAAGGTCTGCTGGCTCTCTCTCTGGAGGACAGGAGGCTGCTGGAGCTGGAACCTCTGAAACAGAAAAGGAGTCAAAAAGAAATGTCAGTCCTCTGCTCCTCTGCTCTCTTTGACAGCATCTCCACATGAAGCTGAATCATTACCTTGTTCTGTTTGGGCCTCCACTGTGCCCCCCTCGTGTTGGACGTAGCAGCGGTATTTATACGTGCTGTTCTCCTGCTGAGGGATCAGCAAGATGGCGGCGGTGCGTCCCGACTCTCTGAGCTCCACCTGCTTTCCCTCATCAGGGGGCAGCTCCTCCAGAGAACCATTCTCCTTTCGTCTTTTCCAGGAGAACTGGACCAGAGGAGGAAACATGGCTGAGGCCACACACAGCAGGGAGCTGTTCCCCTCCAGGTGGGCTCTGGATGCTGCTGGGTACACGCTCACCACGGGCTTCACTACCGGCTCATCTGAAGTTTGACAGCAGCAACAAGCAGCACAGATACACATTCACACAGTCAACAGCAGCTTCCAGCACTGCACTGCATTCAGTCTGATCCTGGAAACTACATGGACTCTGATCACTAAACTACTCATCAATACAGCACAAAGTTCACTACATGTACTGTATTCACCTTCATATCAAACACTGCTATCATCTCATCATATGTCACAAGTGAAAGTAAAAACGTTCTTCTTTAACGTGTAAAGTCCATTCTTATTCTTAATATTACAACAATCATCCCTACTAATAATATAATATCATTATTTAATCTCTTGTTAACATCATTGTAAATTTTTCCTTCATAGAAAGTAAAAGAGTTTCCTTCTTTATGGTTAAACTTCTACTGTGTGAATGATGTTAATCTGGGTTATTTGGTTTCTCAGAACATTGGAGTCTTCTGATCAAATAATCAATAATAAAGTCACTCCATCTCAGATATTTTTATGTTCCATGTGGGAATAAAAACACCAAGAAAAATCTGATTTCTGTTCAACAGTTGGGTGAAAACCTGCAACATGTACATTAGAAAAGTTGTATTAGAATATTCTAATGCTTTTTTCTTTATGTAATAACTCAGTTTATTTCAACCTTTTATTCTTTGAACCTTGATTTTCATTTTCTGGACTCTCATTCTGGCTGCAACCTCTGGAAGAAGTTGAATGTAAAACAGATAGCTGTCACATTTTCTGCACTCTGCCTTTGTATAAGAAATACAATATATTTGTATGAATGCATGTTATTGTCTTCCACCCTTTTCCACTCGATACTTCACAAAATGCTGTTTAGGAATATAGATAAAAATAAAACATGTCTTTTCCCCTCATTAGTTACGCTTCTTCAGAGCTTGGTGCACATGCTTATATGATTAAATAAGTTATCTTGATTTAAAGTGTTAAATAATCATATTTATTTCAGTCTTTTCTGGCACTGCACCACATGTGGCTCTGCTTCCTGAAAGTATGTTCTCACCACAAACTGCCACATTATACAAACTTCAGCTCCTCATTTGATTCACCACAAACATGTCATCAGATATTACAAATAATGGACATTTAAATATTTAGAAACGGGAGGCTGTGAAGGTCAAAAGGCAGAAGACCATTAATATATATAAAATATTATTACAACATGTATAGTGTGTTATATTATATTATATTTTTACCACCATATACTCCATGTCTATATACGTCCATGAATATATATACTACAACATTATTTAAATATGAGTATATCCGTATGTATGTACAGTAACTAATACATTACGTTTACCAGCATAAACTTTGCATAGAATGTTTACTATTATATATTTGAAATGATGTTAAGTTTCCAGCACTATTAAGATTTATAGTAAATGTGTGTGTGTGTGTGTGTGTGTGTGTGTGTGCTGTCATACATCATAATATATCCTATGTAATACGAATATATAAATTAGTGTACCTGAATTCAATTTATTGTAAAAAGATTTAAAATCTGTTTGCCTTCATGCATTAATATGTCTTATGCTAAAAAAACACATTTCCCATCATATGAAATATAAACACCATAACAAACATTTTAAAAGTTAAAAAATACAGAATAATTATTATCTTGTACAATATAAAATGTTTAGCAATATATGCATTTAAAATACATTTGTAAACACATATTAAAATATGTTTCACATCACAGATCATCTTGTTTTTAAAAAGAATTATTAAGAGGTTATAAAAGCGCTGTACTTTGAAATATTAACAATATCAATATTAACTTTTTTAGCTCTATAAATATCAGTTTTCTCTGGTGCAGAAATAAAGAATAAGTTCAGCTGTGCAGTGAGATTTAAACATCTTTTCAGGAATTATGAACCTTTTTTGTGTAACAACAGCTGCATGGCTGCAACAATTCTCTACTAATTATGAACAAACTAACATGTAAAGCCTGAAGCAGCAGAAACTCATTAAAAACACATTTTCAACTTGTTCAATAAAACAGCTGAAGGAAAATGAATGTTTATTTTTACCTGTTACATACAGTTTAGTTCCAGAGCCAAAGATCCAGATCCAGTTTCCTCCCACAGTGAAACAGAGTGATACAAAAACCTGTCTGCTGTTGAAAGTGTCAGCTGAGGTGAACGAGTCCAAATGATGAAGCAGGATCATATTTCAGCTGCATGATGTGTTTCTCTAATGTTCATATCAACATGACTGTCTCTTCTTCTATTGTCTTTTTAGACACACTGGCAGTGTTGCTCTATGGATGCTGATGTCTGTCGCTCCACTACTGTAGTCCAGATGGATTGGACCTGGACCAAAGGATGGATGGATGGACTGACATGAAACTTTGTACAGGCATTCTTGGTCCCCAGAGGATTCACTTCATTCATTCACTTTGTTGATTCTGACTTTTCATCTAGCGCCACCAGCAGGTCCATGTTTTTGGTTCAGAGTGAAATATCTCAACTATTGGATGGATTATCATTTAATGTGCTTCATCATTCATGTTCCCCTCAGGATGAACTGTAATAACTTTGATGATCCTCTGACTTTTCATCTAGCGCCATCATCAGGTCAACATTTTAATGTGTCTAATACTTTGATTTATGACCAAATACCTGCAGAACTAATGACATTCGGACTTTCTGTCTGTTTGGTGACACCTGGAAGTTGCTCCACGTCCTCCCTGATTCATATTCTTCATATGTGTTTAAATATATCTATAATATAGTCATCCTAATTTTACATATTGTTACTTTGCTCTTTTCTGTACACGAAAATGTACATTTACATTTACATTTATTCCATGTCTGGTCCTGGAAGAGGAATCCCTCCTCTGTTGCTTTTCAGCAATTCTCTCCATTTGTCCCTTGCAGGACACCATAGTTCTGAAATTGGCTCCGTGTAGGATGCCATGTTTTTAGGTACCCTGTAAGGTCAGCAGTGTTAACGGCGGCTTACATCATCATGAAATATCAGAACTGAAACCACCCATCTGTAACAGATCAGAAACACAGCAAGTGTGAACCCAAAAGCTCGACTTACAGGCAGAAAGGTTAAGATCGAAGTTCACTTTTACTTGAGTCAAAAGGCAGGCAAGGGTCAAAACCAGGTAGACAGTCAGAACAGGCAAACTTATCCAAAAAGGGGTCAGACAGAGAACCATCAAACCGTGGATCAGGCAGCAGGTCAGGCAGGTAGAACAAAGGCTGGATAGCTAGGGCCGATTCAACCTGGACAATCTGGCAAAGTGTGGGTGGAAATGGGGAACAGGTGAGCAGGTGGGCAAGGAAGCTTTAGCTGTCATGCAGTAAATCATCTGCCAAGAGTTTAATCTAAATGTACAGAAGAATTCATTTTAAAAATATTTGGATTATTTTCAGTGTTAGATTATGTTTTTGCACTTGAATATATTTTTGTAAAAAACGTTGACTTTACGTGTCTTAAAAAAGGCGGTTGCTAACAAGTGGCTGAATGAGACTACAGAGGTTGTCGGGTTTGGAATATTATATCATTCTAAAAGGTGAACTTGAAAACAGGGGTTTGTATCTGTAAGCTTAGTTTTGTAGACTTGTACATGTGATTTTCTGTCTGCAGACTCCGTTTGTGCATTCAGACACAGGCTGCAAACTCATTTTCACAATCGCGGCGGCAAAAGTACTTACGCTCGTGTGCTCACACAAGCTTACTGACTTTTGACACATTTACTACGTGGTATGTTTTGTACACAGGGTTTCACAAAAGAAACAGGGTATCTGCAAGGGAGGGAGGGCAGGACCTCCAGCTTCTGACCGATCAGTGTCTTTGAAATTGCTAAGCACAACACAGTTGGCTGGTCAACACTGTCAGTCAACCATCGTGCTCAGTCAACATAGAGCCTGTAAAGAGATCCAACCCCTGAACACTGTTATATTTTAAAGATTTATTCTCTGCAGCCCCTAATTAAGATACATTGACTTTTATTGAAGTTATTTTTTATATTTTTCATTTACCTTTTCATATTCCATTTAATTATTTAATTTAGTGTATTCTTCTTCACACATTGGAATCTTAATTTGTACAAAGATGTTCATTTCATGTCCACAAGCTGGTTGTCTGTGTGTTTATAATGTTCAGTAAAGAAAGAGATCCAGCCCTGAAAGATGGACTCCACCAGGCCTCTGTGACACCAGCAAGTCAACAAAATACATCAACTTGTGTCAGAAAAGGTCCAGAAAACAATGTTTAGAAATATAGTAATATTTTTAATAATGGGCCGTCCTGGTCAGGTAACAACAACATTTCTTTTTCAACACAACAGTAAGAAAATAGAGTATATTATATACAGTATATAGTGAGTAGAAACACTACAGACAGGGACTGGTTACAGTTTACTTTATACTAATGCTGGTTAGCTGGCTGGCTAACGTTAGCTGGCTGACTGGGCCCATTATTAAAAAACATTTCTAAACATTTTGGGGTTTTTTACCTTCCAAACAAGTTAATGTTACATCTGACACAAGTTCATGTATTTTATTGACTTACTGGCGGATGTGGAGGCCTGCCGGAGTCCATGTTTCAGTCATCGATAAATTGACTGATCGATCGATCAGTGTTTTTCTTTTGGGAGGGGGACTGACAGTGTTGATTAACCAACTGTGTTGGCTAGTCAATGCACAGACTGGCAACACGGAGTCTGCAGACAGAAAACAACAAACCCCTGTTTTCAAGTTCACCTTTTAGAATGATATAATATTCCACAGTCGGGACATTAAACGTCGTCACGCCGAACACAGAAACTCATCGACTCACTCGTCCTCCTTTACAGCCTCGTTGGCTTTATACTGCAAACTGTTCTAACTCAAACTTTCCCAAAGGCTTTTGTAGAAGAGGTCAGTGCTGGAAGCTCAGTGGTGGAGACGCTGAAGTCATGTGACCGTGGTGGAGCTGGTTTACAGCCTAACGTCAGCTTTTTACTTCTGGAGGTTGACTTTACGCTTCAAACATCATAAAAGTGGAGTTCATTTGTGAAGATTATCTTGCTGAACAAAAGTATCATAAACTTTAGTTTAGATTTTCTGCAATAATCCAAAATCCAATGGAAAAATCCCATTAGCTTTTTGTGGAGGGAACCAGGGCGATGCTAACTTCCTGGTTGGACTACAGAAACGCATCATCATCCCTGCAGCCGCTATAACCCGCTGCTAGAAGGGCAACATCCTGACCTGACATGTGTCCAAGATTTGGCTTTTAAAATGTAATAAAGTGAAATGATCTGGTGAAATCTACTGAAAGGTGTTAAACAACAAGTGCTGCTGGAAGTGTTTTCATTAAGAGCAGATTAGTTTTGTAAACCTGCTGGAATATCTGATAAAAATATGAATCAATATGATATTAAATAAATCCCTGAGTTCAGTATGTTTGTGACTCTGGCTGAGATGGAGGTGAAATATGTGAACCTGGGCTGTGGTTTACTGCTCTCTTCCTGTCACAAACACTGTTTGACATCTGTTCATCTGTTGGTTTTTGTTCAGGCTGCAGGGATCATTTCTCACTGTGGAGACTCTCTTCCAACAGCAGCAGTAGTA
>SEMN01002056.1:0-16394 GCA_005408345.1 Macquaria australasica | reverse complement strand
ATTTAGCACTCTGCACACAGCGTTTGCAGCTCAACTGTATTGCTGTTACAGAAACATGGCTGTCTGCTGATGCGTCTGCCCAAGCGGTCAACGTTGATGGCTTTAGTTTTCATAGTTGTCCTCGAAGTCTGTCATACAGTAGCAACGATCCAGCATTAATTGCGTTGCAAGGTCAACAACACGGTGGTGTTGGCATGTATATTGCAGACAATTTGACATACAACATCATGAACCTACCACATGTCAATTTAGAATGTTTTGTATACAACTGCGTTGCTTACAACATGTTGATAGCAGTCATTTATCGTTCACCATCATATCCAATGTCTTTGTTTAAAGGTAATTTAAAAAGACTGCTTGACTTGCTAAATCCACTAAGTGACACAATTGTTGTAATGGGAGATTTTAATGATGACATTTTGAAAGGATCAACAATTTGTAAATTTATGACGGACAAAGGGTATGTTCAAATTGTGTCACAACCCACTACTGAAAAAGGCACATTAATAGACCATGTGTACGTGAAAACGACACATTATGACGTGGACACAAAAATATTGCCAACATATTTTAGTGATCATGAGGGAATCATATGTTCTTTTACATATAAAACTGTTCACAATGACGAGAACCAATAACATCTAACCGTTAACAGCTTTAACTTAGGACCTCACTACATTGCAGTGTTCTGTCACTGTGATGTAGAAACCTACTCGTTTCTAACTTGTAAATAATATGAATTTAACTTATTATTCCACTATAAATATGAATTTAACTTATTCAACTATAATGCTAGTAATTTCTAATTTGTAAAAATATGAATTTAACTTCTTAATCAGCTATAAATAACTATAATAATTTGTACGTTGTAAAAATATGAATTTAACTTATTATTCCACTATAAATATGAATTTAACTTATTCAACTATAATGATAGTAATTTCTAATTTGTAAAAATATGAATTTAACTTCTTAATCAGCTATAAATAACTATAATAATTTGTACGTTGTAAAAATATGAATTTAACTTATTATTCACCTGTAAATGACTATGGATACAGTGAGAGACTGCTCAGTCTTCAACTGTGCTTAGTCAGATACAGCCACATTGCAGTGTTTTGTCACTGCAGTACTGTACATTTTTGCACTTGTAAGTCCTCTTCTGTGGAACCAGCATGAATTTATCTTGTTATTCGGCTATGAATTTAACTTATTATTCAGCTATAAATGACTATAGTGATTTCTAATTTATAAAAATATGAATTTAACTTATTATTCACCTGTAAATGACTATGAATACAGTGAGAGACTGCTCAGTCTTCAACTTGCTGCTTAGTCAGATACAGACACATTGCAGTGTTTTGTCACTGCAGTACTGTACATCTTTGCACTTGTAAGTCCTTTTCTGTGGAACCAGCACCCACTTTGGATTTGAGAGGCAGACACCATCTGTAGGCTTAAGACTTTCGTCTTTGACCAATCTTATACTTGGGGTGGTCAAGGGCCACCACTTAGTTATGCTGCTATAGGCCTAGACTGCCAGGAGACTTCGTATGACGCATTGCGCTCCTCTCTCTTCCTCTCTATCTGTACGCATTTTTATCCTATTAATGTTTGTTACTAACTGAACTTCTTCCCGTAGTTGTGTGCTTTCTCTCCTCTCTCTCTCTCTCTCTCTCTCTCTCTCTCTCTCTCTGCAGGTATTTCTGACTCTGGAGCTGTAGAGTCTGGATCTATGGTTGCATCTGCTGCCCCCGTCTTCCTGCTCAATATCCACTGATGCCAATGTCATTATTAGTCTTATCATTATAATACTTATTATTTGTATCGTTATTATTACAATTTCTTCTTTGAATATTAATATCATTAGCATTACCATCATTACCACTACCATTACTTCTTCCCTGTCCCGTAGTTGTGTGCTGTCTGTCTCCCCCCCTCCCCCTCTCTCTTTCTACAGGTATTTCTGCCTCTGGAGCTGTAGAGTCTGGAATCTATGGTTGCACCTGCTGCCCCTGTATTCCTGCTCAACTGCTGCTGCTATTTTTATTTTTAGTCTTATTATCATGATATCATTATCACTATTATACTTATTATTGCTATCATTATTATGGCATTACTATTACTGTACATCTTTATGTGGAACTTTCATTGTGCTACTGTATGTACTCTCCGGCCCCCAGATGACTGCCTAGTCATAACCTGGTTCTGGTTGTGCTTGAGGTTTCTGCCTGTTAAAAGGTAGTTTTCCTTGCCACTGTCACCTAGTTGATGGGAATTGTTTAGTCTCTGTAAATAAGAGTATGAAGAGTACAGTCTAGACCTGATGTAAATGAAAACACTCATGAGATATATTCTGTTGTGATTTGGCATTATGTAAATAAAACAAATTGAATTCTTGATGGGATTTGTTGAGTGTCTGTAAATAATAGTATAAAGAGTACAGTCTACACCTAATCTAAATGAAAACACTCATGAGATATATTCTGTTGTGATTTGTCATTATGTAAATAAAACAAATTGAATTCTTGATGGGATTTGTTGAGTGTCTGTAAATAATAGTATAAAGAGTACAGTCTACACCTAATCTAAATGAAAACACTCGAGATATATTCTGTTGTGATTTGGCATTATGTAAATAAAACAAATGGAATTGAATTCTTGATGGGGAATTGTTGAGTTATTGTAAATAAGAAGGATGATTTGCAACAGGCCAGGCTGGTTGATGCACCATGAGGGCTTGTGACGGGGTCAGCAAACACAATCATTTTATAAATGATTCATTTGTCAGTGCCCATAGAAAATAAAGTAATCACGGTTGTCCCTAACACTGTCCAAGTGTTTTTCACAGTGTTATAGAATGAGAAGAACATAATACACACACACATGCAGCAAGTCAGAGTCCTTTCCCTCCTCCCTCCTATGCTATCATGCAGGTCTATCCATTAGTAAACCAACACTGCCAAGCAGGAGAGCCCTTATTCTGAGCAAAACAGATGAGCAAACTTTGCTTACTATTTAATAATTGTAATGTTATTTTTGTCAGCCTATCAGTGTGAACAGATCTCCAAAAAACACGGGATATCCATAAAGACAACTACAAACTGAACATGTGAAATGCCCTGAATGGCATTTTATTCAAAAGAGAGAAAAGGGGTATCCCCAAGGTGGATTCGAACCGGGGTCCTCTGATTACGAAGCGAGCGCACTGACCACTGTACCATCCGTCTGCTGTGGAGAAACTGGGAAATTGCGTGCTGTAGTAATGTACAAACGCGAGACGCGAGACAGTTGTTTGAGAGTGACAACGAGAGCGGATCAAATGGAGATTGTCATGCTAAAATATGACACACATACATAACTGTTGTTCTGCTTATATGCTCAAAAACATTCCACTGTCTCAGTACAAACATAGCCTTATGAAAAGACATATTTGAAAAGACACATGTACTTCCTTAACAATAATAAAGAGCAAAAATAAACATGCAAACACTGACATACACACACACACACACACACATGCAGCAGGTCAGAGAGGCTGCAGAGGAGACAGTGAATTGACATAGTAAAACTATGTATCTCCAGCACATTGGGTTGTGAACTAAATTGAACTGGTCTGAAGCATGATTCACCTGGGCTGAAAATTAATCCATCAAGTGAAATGACAGAATAACTGACTTAAATAAACATGCAAACACTGACATCTACAGAGTGCAGAGCTCATTGAGCTCAAGTTTAGAAATACTGACAAAGACAAACATCACTCACTCAGAGTCAGTCCTGTCTCCTGTCCTCCTCCCTGTGTGTTCTCATGCAGGTCTATCCATTAGTAAACCAACACTGCCCTCCGGTGGAAGAATCAATTCATTACAGGAGCATTAATGACACATGACAGACATGAAAGTTGAAAGGCACGTCACGGGCACGCCGTTGTAGCAAATTGCAAGATTTCAGTATCATTGGGTGCCCAACTTGTCAAGAGGGCATAGGGCAAGTTTGAAGTGGATCCCATAAAATCTGTAGGAGCAGTTAAGATAAGAAGGAGGCATGAAAATTAACAGTTTATGAAAAATAACTGACTTCCTGTTGGCTTTAGAGTACGACTCCAAGAGGCTTTTTTGTAGGTCTGGACATGACGCATAAGCCACATGAATTTCATAATTTTACGCCAATTTTAAGGGGGGGGCTTTGATTTTTACATGTAAAAACATGGTAAATTGTGTGTACATAGGTGGCGCTATGACTTTGATTCAAAATTGACCACTACATGTGTTCAGGCCGGGAATGTCATCCACCGTGAGGAATATGGAAAAGATGGGATCATTTTCAGCCAAGTTACAGCAGTTTGAATTGTCATGATGGACCATCGCCATTCGCCGCGCCGCTGAGACCGCGCCCTTTGGTGAAAAGTCACAATTTTCGCTGTCAAGCATCATGAACATCTTGAGGCTTTAGTGGCCACTTTTGAGGCAGTTCTGCTCAACCCACTGGGATTTGTATGTCAGAATGTAAAACGTGACATGTCCTGCCGTCAATAGGTGGCGCTATGACTTTGATTCAAAATTGACCCCTACATGCGTTCAGGCCGGGAATGTCATCCACCGTGAGGAATATGGACAAGATGTGATCATTTTCAGCCAAGTTACAGCAGTTTGAATTTTCATGATGGACCATCGACATTCGCCGCCCCGCCGAGACCAGGCTCTCCGATCAAATCGCGATTTTATTCGCTGTCCTGCATCATCAATGTCTTTTAGGCTTTAGGGGCCAATTTTGAGGTTGTTCTGCTCAACCCACTCTGAGATGCATGTCCGACTGTAAAACGTGACACTTCCTGCCGTCACTAGGTGGCGCTATGACTGTGGCTGAAAATGAGCATATAGATGTGTTCAGGGTGGGGGGGGCATGGCACGTGGTAAGTTTGGGGCCTGTAGGTCAATGTACAGTCCAGTTATAGACCACTTCCTGTTTGGCTGCCAGACACCTAACTTCCACGCCGCGTCACGGGCACACCGTTGTAGCAAATAGCAAGATTTGAGTAAGCTTGGGTGCCCAACTTGTCACGAGGGCATAGGCCAAGTTTGAAGGCGATCGGATAAAATCTGTAGGGCTAGTTCGCGAAAGTACGAGGCATGGAATTGGGGTGCTGAGGCCTAAAAATGACCACTTTATGAAAAATACCCGACTTCCTGTTGGTTTTAGAGTAGGGGTCCAAGAGGCTTATTTTTAGGTATGGGCATGATACATATGCACACTCAATTTGGTGAAATTAGCTCAAAGCGAAAGTGGGGGGCATTGAGATTTTCGCAGATAGGTGGCGCTAACAATTTTTCTCCCCCCCCCCTGCTCCGAACCCATGTCAAAGAAGAATTTTCGCCAAACCACACGTGCGTGCAAATTTTCCCGAGAATCGGAGCACGTTCAGGCACCCATTTTTGCCCTCAAAGACGGAGAAGAAAAATAATAATAATAATAATAAGTCCTTGAATTTCAATAGGTCCTTGCACCGACTTTCGGTGCTTCGGGCCCTAATTAAAGCTGCAAGCAGCATTGGAGGGCCCGAAGCACACCTGCGCACGTCGGGGAGCGCAGCGCACGCCGGGGAGCGCACGACCACAGCGCGCAGAGCTCACACTCCCCCACACACACGCCACTGACCGGGTACCAGGACCACCAAGTCAGAGCGCGCACGCGACCAGAGATGCCAGGGGGAGGTTGGGCCGAGCCTCCCCAAGCAGAATGAGAAGAAGATGAGAAGAAAATAACACCCGCACACACACGAGCCTCCCCAAGCAGGAGAGCCCTTATTCTGAGCAAAACAGATAAGCAAACAGTATTCAAACAGAGACCAAAGGGGTATCCCCAAGGTGGATTCGAACCGGGGTCCTCTGATTACAAAGCGAGCGCACTGACCACTGTACCATCCGTCTGCTGTGGAGAAACTGGGAAATTGTGTGCTGTAGTAATGTACAAAGGCGAGACGCAAGACAGTTGTTTGAGTGTGACAACGAGAGCGGATCAAATGGAGATTGTCATGCTAAAATATGACACACATACATAACTGTTCTTCTGATTATATGCTCAAAAACATTCCACTGTCTCAGTACAGCCTTATGAAAAGACACATGTAGTTCCTTAACAATAATAAAGAGCAAAAATAAACATGCAAACACTGACAGACACACACACACACACACACATGCAGCAGGTCAGAGAGGCTGCAGAGGAGACAGTGAATTGACATAGTAAAAGTATGTATCTCCAGCACATTGGGTTGTGAACTAAATTGAACTGGTCTGAAGCATGATTCACCTGGGCTGAAAATTAATCCATCATGTGAAATGACAGAATAACTGACTTAAATAAACATGCAAACACTGACATCTACAGAGTGCAGAGCTCATTGAGCTCAAGTTTAGAAATACTGACAAAGACAAACATCACTCACTCAGAGTCAGTCCTGTCTCCTGTCCTCCTCCCTATGCTGTCATGCAGGTCTATCCATGAGTAAACCAACACTGCCCTCCGGTGGAAGAATCAATTCATTACAGGAGCATTAATGACACATGACAGACATGAAAGTTGAAAGGCACGTCACGGGCACGCCGTTGTAGCAAATTGCAAGATTTCTGTATCATTGGGTGCCCAACTTGTCAAGAGGGCATAGGGCAAGTTTGAAGTGGATCCCATAAAATCTGTAGGAGCAGTTAAGATAAGAAGGAGGCATGAAAATTAACAGTTTATGAAAAATAACTGACTTCCTGTTGGCTTTAGAGTACGACTACAAGAGGCTTTTTTGTAGGTCTGGACATGACGCATAAGCCACATGAATTTCATAATTTTACGTCAAATTTTAAGGGGGGGGCTTTGATTTTTACATGTAAAAACACGGTAAATTGTGTGTACATAGGTGGCGCTATGACTTTGATTCAAAATTGACCCCTACATGTGTTCAGGCCGAGAATGTCATCCACCGGGAGGAATATGGAAAAGATGTGATCATTTTCAGCCAAGTTACAGCAGTTTGAATTGTCATGATGGACCATCGCCATTCGCCGCGCCGCTGAGACCGCGCCCTTTGGTGAAAAGTCACAATTTTCGCTGTCAAGCATCATGAACATCTTGAGGCTTTAGTGGCCACTTTTCAGGCAGTTCTGCTCAACCCACTGGGATTTGTATGTCAGAATGTAAACCGTGACATGTCCTGCCGTCAATAGGTGGCGCTATGACTTTGATTCAAAATTGACCCCTACATGTGTTCAGGCCGGGAATGTCATCCACCGTGAGGAATATGGACAAGATGTGATCATTTTCAGCCAAGTTACAGCAGTTTGAATTTTCATGATGGACCATCGACATTCGCCGCCCCTCCGAGACCACGCCCTCTGGACAAAAAGTCATTTTTATTCGCTGTCCTGCATCATCAATGTCTTTTAGGCTTTAGGGGCCAATTTTGAGGTTGTTCTGCTCAACCCACTCTGAGATGCATGTCCGACTGTTAAACGTGACACTTCCTGCCGTCACTAGGTGGCGCTATGACTGTGGCTGAAAATGAGCATATAGATGTGTTCAGGGTGGGGGGGCATGGCACGTGGTAAGTTTGGGGCCTGTAGGTCAATGTACAGTCCAGTTATAGACCACTTCCTGTTTGGCGGCCAGACACCTAACTTCCACGCCGCGTCACGGGCACACGGTTGTAGCAAATAGCAAGATTTGAGTAAGCTTGGGTGCCCAACTTGTCACGAGGGCATAGGCCAAGTTTGAAGGCGATCGGATAAAATCTGTAGGGCTAGTTCGCGAAAGTACGAGGCATGGAATGGGGGTGCTGAGGCCTAAAAATGACCACTTTATGAAAAATACCCGACTTCCTGTTGGGTTTATAGTAGGGGTCCAAGAGGCTTATATTTAGGTATGGGCATGATACATATGCACACTCAATTTGGTGAAATTAGCTCAAAGCGAAAGTGGGGGGCATTGAGATTTTCGCAGATAGGTGGCGCTAACAATTTTTCTCCCCCCCCCCCTGCTCCGAACCCATGTCAGACCTCTATTTTCGCAAAACCACACGTGCGTGCAAATTTTCCCGAGAATCGGAGCACGTTCAGGCACCCATTTTTGCAGTCAAAGACGGCAAATAAATATAATAATAATAATAATAATAATAATAATTCCTTGAATTTCAATAGGTCCTTGCACCGATTTTCGGTGCTTCGGGCCCTAATAATAATTCCTTGAATTTCAATAGGTCCTTGCACCGATTTTCGGTGCTTCGGGCCCTAATAAAAAGAAAAAAAAAGTCTCTTTAACAGTTAACTCTCTTGTGATGAATTCAGAGACTGCTCCTACCGTGGCCAGCCGGTTGCCGAACACGGGCTTCAGGGCTCCGGACAGAGACCGCACGGACCGGGCCGTCATGTTCACCTTCACCGCGGATGGATGCGCGACGCGGGGCGCGGGGCCGTGCTGCGCGCTCCCCGTTAATCTCTCTCTCACTCATCCACAGAGGGAGCCTTAATCCACGTAGCCGAGGGAGGATGCGGAGACATACCGACGGTAGCTGCCAACATTGCCCGGTCCATCTTTGTTCGTAGTTATTTTACCCTAATGCTTAATTTTTCAATCAAATGTGAAATAATAGTCTTTACTGGGTTTTTTTTTTCCCGCCGTTGCCTAGCGATGCACAGAAAAGTCTTGGCTCGTGACACTTAGAAGCACTTTGGAAAATAAATAAAATAAATAAATAAATAAATAAATAAACAACAGAAGCAGTCTGAAAGGGGGCTGCCGTTGCTTTGTTATTATAAATAGACATTACATTATCGTTAGTGTACAGTTGTCTGTGCTGCGGTCTCGGGTGAGAGAGAGAGGCCCGGAGACACGGGCACGGTGAAGCTGGCTGCGTGTTGCCATGGCGACCCTAACGGACGGCCTCGAGGCCCCGGCGGCCTGGTTAGATCACTCGGTTCCCCGTTTCTCCTCCCGGGAGCGCTGAAGTGAACCACAGGGAGGCGACATCCGCACAAAGACCTAACATTCTACCTGTTACACACCACTCAGTTTAATATATATATATATAATTTATTTTTTATTTTTCCCCATGTACCAAGTAACGACTGATTCACGTTTGTTTGTTTTTTTTAAACTCACTGGTTTCCATTTAAAAGTATTTGTTAGGCAGAGACCGTATCTTTAGCTTTGGTCCACCGCAGCAGCAGCAGCGTTATGTTGTGAGTATTTACACGATGACATGAAAGAGGGGAGTTCATCAGAACCGCATTCAGGACGGACAACGGACAAATAACGGCGTTCGTACTTGAATCACTTGTGGGCCACTTGGAGAAATTCTACTCTCCTGCTTTTTTATCCTCGTTCAACCGTCGGTCTCTTCATGCTGGTACTTGTAGTTTATTTCTGCTTCTCACCACAGCCACCCTAGTCGGACGTGATGCGGTCATAAGACTGCATTTCCCAGCGTCCACGCGGCCGCGCCTCCTCCTCCTCCTCCCTCCGCCTTTCCCTCCCACTCCACTGGGCCGCGAGGAAGTCGCAAGATGGCTGATGTCGCTTGGAAGTAACGTTCCCCTCCGCAACATGAAGCCGTGAGTGTGGAAGAAAGCGAGGGAGGCACCATCGGGCTTTTATTTTTATTTTCTTTTAGTTACTTTTCTTTTATTTCGTCAAACATCCATCTCATTCCGCGTCGTGTCCGCCCCGGACTTGTCTTCGGGAGTTGACGCGTCAAATCACGCCGGGGACCCTGCCAGAAGCTAACAGCTAGCCACACAGTTAGCAGACGTTAGTACAGCTCGTTAGTTTGTTTTAATTGATATTCTGACACCTGCGGGCCAACAGGCTACCGCTACGCACGTGCTGACGTTCGCCTGAGGTAGTGCAGAATAAATGTCTAATATTTTAGCTGTCAGATAAACAAAATAACAACAAAAAATAAAACGATTTTGCAAGCTGCTCGGTTTAACATCATGTCCGCGAACCGGCCATCCAGCCTGTGGGTTGCTAACTAATGCGCAGTACTGCATCTGTTTTATGTGCACAAACCCAGCAGGATAATAGTTTTATAGGCATTTCTCAGTAATATCCACCGCCTTGCTGCATTTCCGTTATTTGCTGCCAACTACACTTCTGAAGCTGGTGATGTTAAAGCCAAATTATGGGAGCAGGAAATATGTTGAACTTTTTCTGGCTGTAGGTAGCTACACTGGCCTTGCTGGCATCTAACCAAAAATCCACAGGGATGGACACTAAACTGAGCACCCACGACCAAAACTGAGAAATTGGCATTTCCATATCTCGGAATAAGTAACGACAGCAGTGCATGGTGACTCATTTCACTAGTCTGGGTGACAGGTTGAAGTTGTTTTGCAGGTTAACTAAACTACAGTTAGTCACTACATCGGAGACCAGTTAGCTTGCCTGAAGTGCATAGCTAGCTGCTGTCTCGCCCCACATCACATTACAAACACGGCGTACAGGACGTATTCAGAGCCCGCTCCCGGCCAGACGCACAGGCTCAACAACACCGTCATGGGAGTGCAGGGTTTTCAAGAGTATTTAGAGAAGCGGTGTCCCGGGGCCGCTGTCCCGGTGGACCTCCTGAAGCTTGCCCGTACCGCGGCCCGCCAGCCCCCTCACCACCATCACCCACACCACCACCACCACCCACATCACCCCGGGCCCATGCCTCCCCCGCCCCCGCCTGCCAGGATCCTAATCGACGCTGACTCCGGCCTGCAGCGCCTCTACGGCGGCTACCAGACGGACTGGGTGTGCGGGGGAGAGTGGAACGCCATGCTGGGCTACCTGGCTGCCCTGTCGCAGGCGTGCCTGTACCAGGGTGGCCTGGAGCTGGTCGTGGTTTTCAACGGCACACTGGGGAAGGAGCGCTGGCCCGAGTGGGCGCGGCGAGCTCAGGGCCAGCGACAGACGGCGCAGCTGATAGTCAACCACGTCGGCAGCAAGGCCACCCCGCCTCCTCGGGCATGGTTCCTGCCCCCGGCCTGCCTCAGCCACTGCGTCCGCCTCGCCATGTTCCGCTTCCGAGTGCGGGTGAGCAATGTGTTCATGGCTGTGTGAAGTTGTTTTATTGTGGTCATATTGGCGTGCATATTGCCCTTTCTTGTTGCACGCCCATTTAGTAGCTTACATCATGCAGCGCCTTTTTAACTCCTTCCAGTTGGTGAGCAAGTGCAACTGCCAGCCCTAACCACTGAAACAAATCAATCTGGAATTTTGTTTTTAATGTTGTAGACCTGATCTGGCAAACGGACTGTCTTGCTTTGGCTGTTTCTAGCCAGCAGAGCATAGATTTCTGTCTGTAGCTGATGGCTGTAGCTGGCCGGCTCTGCCCTCCTGGATGTATTTGGGATGGTCTATTGGGAGGAGGAACGTATCCAGTGCAACAGATTTTCTTTTTAAATATATGAAGCAGCTAAACCAGTCTGTGTATCCTTATTGAAGAGTAGTTAGAAACATGTACAACATGACCTAGTCTAGCCTAAACATATTACATAACATGAACTCAATGAACCTGCCATACATTGTTGAACAACTGCTGAGTGGATAGACTTATTTATAGGTCCCCAGTGCCTGACAGTGGTACATTTGGAATTACTTGTTTTATGCATTTCAGTTGGCTGGTTGGTGATTGAGAATATTTAAATAAAAAAATAAAAGAAACGTTTTTGTGCATCTGACCTATTTGCACAGTAGTATTTGCTCTGATACAAAATATATTGGACTAAGGAGGTGGATGTACTATATCCACCTTACTCTACTATTATTAGCCTGCTATATAGAACACAGTAAGGTGAACTAAAGACTATGTATCATCTTTATGGGGCAAAGAATATCTTAACATGATGTGTTTGAAAAAGGAAATGTGACTCATAACGTTATGTTGAAGGCCCGCCATGAATGCAGCTAAACTGCTGATTGCCTCTCATGGTTCCCTCCTGTCAACTTTATCCAGCTAGTCTCTTTTTGCCTTTGATCTACCTTCCCATCTGCTTGCATGCTAGTATTAAAAAATTAAAAAACACACACAATGCCATAGTGCATGAGAGAATACTTGTTAGAATAGAAAAATCCCACCCACATCGCAGTACAACACATTTTGATGCTCCTTGTGCATGTACAGCATCATTACTCACAGTTCCCAAGTGTACTCACTTGTTTTTCCTACCTGTATTCTGAGAAACGGTCCTATTTCTGCAGCTTCAAGTATCTCACCTCTGCTTGAATTACACCTTTACTAAAGTCATTGCTGTTCCTCTCTGTGTGGCTATTGCTTTGGTGTCCTACTCAGCTTTACATGTGCTGCACAGACGCTAGACGTCTGTCTATTTGGAATGATGGGTGACAAATTAAAGGAAAAAACAACATGATGCGTCTTAGTATGGAGTCAGGCCACCACGAGCCTCCAGAACAGCTTCACTGGTCCTTGCCAAGTCTGTGGAACACACTATTGGAGGGATGAACACCATTCCTCCACAAGATATTCCCTCATTTATATATACAGCCTTTATTTAATCAGGTAATATCATTAAGATAAAGATCAGAGACCAGAGTACAGCAGATAGAAAGAAAAACAAACATCGCCCGACATAACAAAAGGGCATGTAGCATCAGAGACAGTCACTAAATACATTTAAAGATTTGTTTATATTAAATAATTTGGAGTTATGGTGATGGTGGTGGAGAGCACTGTCTTACACGTTGGTCCAAAATCTTCCACAGGTGGTCTACTTGGCTGAGATCTGGTGACTGTAAAGACTGTAGCATTTGATCACTTTCATCACATCACTTTCATACTCAACAAACCATTCAGTGAGCCCTGGTGCACGGAAGCACCTGCATTTGATATGTCTCAACTCTTTTATTCATGTTTTTCCTTTATCTTGTCCCCCGTCTGTATTATTATTCTGGTTGTTGAAATTGTTTTTTAGTTTCAGTTTTTATTATTGGTGAGTGACACAAGAAAATATTAAGCAGTTTGAACAGTTTCCTCATACTCATCCTTGCCATCCCTATCCTGTATTGCATTTATTTGAAGACAGATTTGATTACCAGCTCATTAAATAGATTTTTAATGAAGTAACTGTAATTATTTAGTTTTCACACTGATTAACACTGACGTAGATTAACAAGATTAACATAACATTTCTGGCATAATCGTGAAGCTCTCCTGCTCGCTCTCGCTCTCTCTCTGGCATAACCATGCACCTCACACACCTATTGGGTTCTGCATGAGTGTGCTCTGGAGCAATTATGTTGCCCTGCCTACATCTAGGTATCTGCACCCAAATTAACTGTTTTCATTGGCCGTGTAGTTTAAGTATTTTGTTGGTATATATATACATACATGTCTTCATCATGAATTGAGTATATCGCAGTGAGTGCTAGCATGGTAGCTGATCAGTTTCACAGATGCCAGCTTGTCTTTTACTCTGTTAGGGATGTTGTTCCGTGGTCTTTGTGAAATTATACAGACACAGCTACTTTAGGGCTGCAACTAGAGATCATTTTTCTTTTTCTTTATCGATTGATCTGACAGTTATTTTCTTAATGAATCGCTTGGTCTGTAAAACATCAGAAAATGTATAAAATAAAAAATAAAATTATATAATGCAGAGAAAAGCTGCAAATCCTCACACTGGAGAAGCTGGAACTGTGTAAAGAATGACCTGAACGGTTATCAAAATAGTTGCAGATTAACTTTCTGGTGATAAACTAATCGATTAATTCACTAATCGTCACAGCTAAACTAATGTGCTGCTTTTACTTAAAATATGACAACAAAATTAATTAATCCTAGCAGGATGCAAACGGTTTGAAAAGTCTCCATCCAGGGTTTGTGTTTATACGACGCAGCAGGCTGAGTTTGTCCACTCTGCATCTACAGGTTGTACAGACTCTGGAGGACCACCACCAGGAAGTGCTGTCTCTCTACAGGGACTTTGGATTTGCTGGCCTGATTGCTCAGGACTCTGAGTTTGCCCTCTGCAACGTACCCGCCTACTTCTCGTCGCACGCACTCAAACTGAGCTGGAATGGCAAGAACCTGACCACACACCAGTACCTGCTGTCTGAGGCTGCCCGGCAGCTCGGGCTCAAGACACAGCACCTGCCCTGCTTCGCTGCTCTGCTGGGTAACGAGCAGCACTCTCTCACGTACCTCAGCCTACACACACAAATACACAAAATCAAACGCGTATCCCACATTTCTCTCACTTAAACACACACACCCCTTCTTGTGAGCTGTATTTTTGGCACCCCTCCTTGTCTGTCGTGTTTGTTCATTGACACAGCAAACATTTCAAAGAGTTTCTGTCTTGCAGGAAATCATATTCTGCCTGATGAGGACCTGGCTGCCTTCCACTGGAGTCTGCTGGGACCAGAACACCCATTAGCTTCTCTCAAGGTACTGTATACTCCTAGTATAGTTCAAAGTTCAAAGTCCTCTGCCATCCACAGCTTACGCTAAGATAACATTAGCTAATAATCACGTAATACTGGATTAGTCAAATAGTGATGTGAGCCTGATTGTCCTCAAATGTAAACAGAACCAGACCTTTACTGTCTTAGGACATACTTTTATATCTAATTTTCCCCATTTTATACGTATATTATCATTTTTACTGTGTTAATTTGCTGTTGCTGAGTGTTGCTCTTTCACAATAAAACCCTTTCAGTGGTTAAGGGGCATATGCTTTACCATAAATGGAAAAATCATGAAATTGATAGAAATAATTGGAATGAATCGGATCAGTGGAAGAAGAAAAGGTAGTTTAGTTATAGAGAGAAATAAGATCCAGACAATTAGGAAATGACGATCACACACCGGATTAAAAAAGCAATTGATATTTTTGTCTCCAGAACATCTTATCATTTCCCAACACTTACATAAAATATGAAGAGTTTGCATAAGTCTATTTTCTTAATAATAGACTATTTAATACATGACAAATTGTCCTGGTTTTGAGTCTCATTGTATTCAGGATATGGCGTTTACATGAAACATGAAAAACCTGGTTACTCATAACCCTGTATACATGATCATAACAGTGTCCAGGTTTTTAATCGTCTGTCTGCAGGTGTGTCTTGATTTATCACCATCTCAGCCAATATGTTCTGTATCAACAAAAAATGTTGAGAAACCAGAATAAGGTGTTTACTCGCCACAGTATCCCGTTTTGTGTTATCGGAGTACTCCAGGTAGCAGATCCAGGTTTCTGAAACCAGGATATTCTGACATAACCAGGACACTAGTGCACATGTAAACTCACTCACTGTGTGAATTTTTATTTTATTTTATTTTTTTTATTTTTTATAAGTGGTAAGTGGTCATTGTATACAGTATGTGTGATAACAGACTTGAGAGGTGGTGTGATGTATGAAAACAATGCACTGGGCGGAGAAAACGCCGCTTCGCTGCTTGCCATGGCAGTCCTCGCCTCCACTTTGTCTGTTATGTTCACATATGTGGACACCTTGTTGTGTGTTATTGCTTACAAATGACACCAGAACTCCTCTAGTAGCTGGTCTGTTACCTCACATGAGTTAAGTCAATGCTGATCTCCATGTGAGTATTTCAATTCCAAGCTTTGATCCATTCCTGTAAAATGCACAGATTATGAGTAACGACCTGCAAAAACAGATGGTGTTTAGTCTGTTTATCTTATGCCCAATAAGACCTAACAGCTGAATTCAAGAGCAGAAGCACATTACAGCCTGAAGTGAAGGCATCTTCTGAATGTTATGTATACTATTTGGCTGCAAGAGAATATTTGGATAACCAAAATTTCTCTTTGAATCAAACTCGTTATTGAGACCTAAACAAATCAAATATTTGCGGGTAATTCTCACTGAAGCTTCGAAGACCCAAAAATGGTATTCGGGACAGCCCTAATGTTTTTTTTTTTAACTCTCGTTAAATAAAAGGATAAATAATATAGATAAAGTCACCGTCATGTGACTCTTTCACAGTGTTACTCCCCACCCAAGCAGGTATATGTGGACTAAAACCTTTTTACTGTGCTGTTGCTGTTTCAGGTGCGAGCCCATCAGTTGGTGCTGCCGCCCTGTGAGGTGGTGATCAAGGCCGTCTCAGAGTATGTCTCCTCCATCAAAGACCTGGGCCACCTCGACGCCATCGCCAGAGATGTCTTCAAACAGTCACAGGTAGGTCATGCGTCAACCTCCTTATATTGAGTTTGATTTGAGTTGATTAAAACAGATTGACATCTCCAAAATGTGAAGAATAAATACTGCTTTTAACATACTTTTAACTTCATTTCTGAGCACACATACCAGACTGTTGTTGATGGTCAATAGGGTCATCGTTGTTGACACAAGACCTGAGTCAGCATCTGCACTTC
>SEMN01002055.1:0-16471 GCA_005408345.1 Macquaria australasica | reverse complement strand
CTGTAAGTGGAACCCTCTTGCCGATCATCCCCCCAAACAACCCAGGCATCAGAGAAAGGAGCCCAGCAAGGCGGTCAAGGTGGTCTTCAGACAACATTGGCAACTTGTATCCTGAAGTGAGCAAAGTGACCACTAGGGAGCAGCAGAAAGCCAATTAAGTCAGATAAACCCTTATTGTACTGCTTATGCCAACTCCTCTGATAAAATGGAGTCCGAATTGGAGAAGCTGCAGCTGGAGATTAAAGGAGCATTGTATAAACTGACTGTAGAACAACTGATCAAAGCATGCAACGCGCTTCAGATTTCAGGACCAGGAAAGGAACATGTGACTGGTAAAACCCGCAGTCAATTAATTTCACATGTCATAAAGTATCTTGAACGGGAAGAATTGGCCGATCTAGAGGATGAGGGCATGTCAGACCTCCTTAATGTTCAGGATGTGATAGACAAAATCCAAATGGCAACAAACTTAAGTGAACATGAGATTCTAAATCAACCTGATGAACAGGAAAACCTCCAGAAAGAGGTAGAGGCACTAAGGCTGTCATTGCAAGAAAAAGAGAATGCAATGCATGACCTTATGAACACAAGCATGAACCCCCGTGCAAGTTCCAGCACTCCGGCAAAGACTCTGCCCCCAGCAACCCCTAATAGCTCCATGTGGCGCAAAGATTTTAAGATATCAGGCCAGATAGGCGAGCCAGGGCAAAAAGATAGGCTAACCTTCTCTAGTCTTGCCAGGCAAATTGAAAGTGGGCTTAGCAAAGGCTACCAAGAGTCAGAGACCGTTGATGCTGTAATCCGCGCCATCACACCAGGCTTGCAGTTGCGCAGCTACCTCGAAGGGAAGGATAAACTTACGCTGCCTGCCCTTCGCAGGATTCTCAGGTCTCACTACCAGGAGAGAGGTGCTACGGAATTATATAAACAACTCACCTCTGAGGTTCAGAGCAGTAAAGAGACCCCCCAAAATTTCCTGATAAGAGCAATGGACCTGAGACAGAAAATCCTGTTTGCTTCTCAAGAAGCTGAGTCAAGTTTAAAATATGACCCAGCACTAGTCCAGAGCCTATTCATGCACACTGTCCTGACTGGTCTACAGAGTGACAGTATCAAAAGTGACCTACAGCCTTACCTCCTGCAGACAAACACTTCAGATGAGCTGTTGCTGGAGAAACTGAACACTGCATGCACAAATGAAAAGGAGCGACAAGACAAGAAGAAACATGCTGCTCCACCATGTGTAACTAATGTGAATACAGTTCAGCACAGTGAAGTTCCAGTGGAAAAGAAAAGCACCACCCAGCAAAGCACAGCCGCCCTACCCCCTGATCTGCTGTCTGAAATCAAAGACCTGCACTCAGACGTGGTGCTGTTGAAAGACCTGAGAGCTGAGGTCTGCCAAATCAGGGAAACCATCCAAAGGTCCACACCTGCAACCCCACAGTATCTCCCACCAAGCAGAGAACCAGAAAATGTGTCAGCCCCTTATCCAGTGTTTTCACTCCCACAGTCCTCACCTTATAAGACCGAGTCACATGCCACGCCATTCTACCACCAGCAGCCAACAGCAGTGCAGGAGTATCGACCAGCATTCAGCCCTGGACGGATGAGGGAAACAGCTCAGTTCCAACATAGGTTTGCACCACAGCGATACTACTCAGTACCACGCCCCCGCCCTAGATGTTTTTCTTGTATTCAAGCAGGCGAAGAGTACTGTCAACATTGCTTTAGGTGTGGAAGCAGTGAGCATTACAGAGCAGGTTGTAAAGCACAAAGACAAGTAGAACCCACTAGGCAGCGACCTTTAAACTGAGAGGGGTTGCTTCCACGGGACATGAAGCAACCGGCTACATAGCTAAGTCCCAATTTTGTGCAAGTTGTGAAGAAGGGAAAGACAGTGAGGAACTGAAATGTTCAGGTTGTAAAACCACACTATACTGTTCAAAAGAATGCCAGGGAACCCATTGGCCTGCACACAAAAGACATTGTAAGCCATACACATGTTCGGGTATTAATAAACAGGCAACACAGTCATGTGAGAAATCCAAGTGCAAAGAAAATAGTGCTCCAGAGAAAACGCCTACTGTAAGGGAGTTAGTAGGGAAGAAGTGCCTCATCAGGTGTTTCCTACACAAACAGAAGGTTCAGGCACTTTGGGATACAGGTTCACAGATTTGTGCTATAGACGAGGTATGGAAAGGAAGCCACTTACCTGATGTACCGCTGAGGGATGTAGCAGAGCTAGTTGACCCACTTGACCCTTTACAAATTGCAGCGGCCAATGGAACAGAAATGCAATACATTGGTTGGCTCGAAGTATCCTTTAAGCTTACTGATAGTAATGATGAGTTGCTAATACCCATGCTAGTACTAAAAGGCAATCAACAACAGTGTCCTATTATTGGCTTTAATGTCATTGAACGCCTTGTGTTGGACAATCTACAAGACCAGACAAAACATGGGAACAAAGAGAAGCTTGTGAAGGCAGTAAAAATGGCTTTTCCTCATCTTAGGAAAAACAAAGCAAAAGCTTTTGTCAATGCAGTGAATGAAGGACAGTCATGTGACCATAATGTGAGGACAGTAAATGAGAGGGTCAGTGTTCCTAAACGTAGCTCTATTCAAATTGAGTGTAGAGTACAGGCCCCACCTTTCAGAGAGGATAAGACCCTGATTTTTGAGCCTCATGAAAACCCACAGTGGCCTGAAGGATTAGAGTTTTGTGATACACTTGTGTCAGTAAAAGCAGGCAAGACCCCAAAAATCATTGTTAGTGTGCAAAATCCTACGAGTCATGACATTACACTGGCAGGAAGAACCGTTATAGGTACTGTACAGTCAGTTAGGTCAGTGTATCCTGCCGACATATTTAAAACAGACCACCGACCAACTGCATCCATCCACCATCTCCAGGCCCAGAGTTCCAGTGAAAGCACCCACGGACAATGGGATCCTCCTGTTGATTTGACTCACCTTGATGAACACCAGAGACAAATAGCCAGTCAGATGCTAAGAGAAGAGTCAGAGTCATTCTCCAGGTCTGATGATGACATAGGCTGTGTGGAAAACCTGCAAATGAACATTTCATTAAAAGAGGCTGGGCCAGTGTCAAGAACATACCTCTCTGTTCCAAAACCCTTATACAAGGAGATGAAAGACTACTTACAGGACTTGATAGCACAAGGATGGGTTGAAAAGTCTACCTCTTCCTACTCCTCCCCAGTCGTCTGTGTGAGAAAAAAGGACGGTACTCTGCGCTTATGTATTGACTACAGGGAGCTCAACCGGAAAACTCACCCAGATCGCCATCCCATCCCCAGAGTACAAGACATTATGGACAACCTGGGAGGAAACACCCTCTTTTCACTACTGGACCAGGGTAAGGCATACCACCAGGGGTTCATGGCCAGGGACAGTAGACATATGACAGCTTTTGTGACCCCTTGGGGCCTATATGAGTGGGTCCGGATCCCGTTTGGACTCATGAATGCACCTGCAGCATTCCAGCGCTGCATGGAAGAGTGCTTGGAGGGCTTAAGGGATGAAATATGTGTGCCATATCTTGATGATGTTCTTGTGTTTAGCAGAACATTTGAGGATCATGTCAATGATGTCAGAAGGGTGCTGCAACGACTGAGGGAACATGGGATAAAACTAAAGGCCAGAAAGTGTGACCTGTTTAAAGCAGAAGTACGGTATCTTGGAAGGATTGTGTCTGCTGAGGGAAACAGGATAGACCCTGCCGACACTGCTGCAGTAAGGGCCCTGAAAAACAAACAGCCAGGTACTGTTGGTGAGTTAAGAGCAATCCTGGGACTGTTGAGTTATTACCGGCAGTATATCAAAGATTTTTCACGTATTGCCAGCCCTTTATATGACCTGCTTAAAGCACCTGTAGAAACTGAAACCCTGAAAAACAAAAAGAGGAAGTGGCAAACAAAACGAAACAGCAGAGGAGTTCCCTCGAACAAACCTATTGAGTGGAATCATGTGCATCAGTCAACCTTGGAACAGTTGATAGACTGTCTACTTCAGCCTCCTGTTCTAGGCTTCCCAGAGTTTTCACAGCCATTTATTCTCCACACTGATGCTTCCAACCAGGGACTAGGTGCGGTATTGTACCAAAGGCAGAATGGAAAGCTCCGTGTGATTGCTTATGGCTCTCGTACTTTAACTGCAGCAGAGAAAAACTACCATCTGCATTCGGGCAAGTTGGAGTTCCTAGCCCTCAAATGGGCGATCACAGAGAAATTTCGTGATTACCTATACTATGCACCGTTCTTCACAGTATACAGTGACAATAACCCACTTACCTATGTACTGTCCACTGCCAAATTGAATGCAACAGGGTGCCGATGGGTAGCAGAACTGGCAGATTTCCATTTCACAATCAAATACCGCCCTGGCAAGGAAAATGTTGATGCAGACAGTCTGTCCAGAATGCCTGTAGACATAGAAACAATCATGAAAGAGTGTTCAGAGGAAATGTCATATGATGTGATTGGAGCAGCTACACAAGCAGTGGAAAGTCAGGATGAATCCAGTGTGTCATGGTCCATGGGTATCTCAGTCAAATGTGCAGCAATAGCTACAGACACATCCCTCACTCCACTAACAACAGGACAAATCCAACATGATCAAAGGGATGATCCCACTGTTGGACCAGTGAGTCAGTACAAACTGGCAGGAAAAAGGCCATCAGGTCCAGAACTAAAACAACTCAGTTCACAGATCACATGTCTCCTTAGAGAATGGGACAAACTGGAGATTGAGAGTGGAGTGTTGTACAGGAAAACTGCAAGCAGAAAACAGCTGGTGCTTCCAGAAAAACACAAAATGACAGTATTTAAGGAACTTCACGATGAAATGGGCCATCAAGGTGTAGATAGGACCACATCTTTGATACGGGACCGTTTTTACTGGCCCTATATGCAAAGAGAGATTGAGGAATATGTCATGAGAAAATGTGTGTGCCTTAAACACAAGAAGCCGTGCCATGAGACAAGAGCACCACTGACGAACATTGTTACCACTCAGCCGTTTGAGCTTGTCTCTGTCGATTTCTTGCACCTTGACAAATGTAAGGGTGGTTATGAATATATTCTCGTAATCATTGACCATTTTACACGTTTTGCCCAAGCGTACGCCACAACTTCCAAATCAGGCAAAACAGCTGCAGACAAAATCTTTAACGACTATGCATTGAAATTTGGCTTCCCAACAAGAATACACCATGATCAGGGAGGTGAATTTGAAAACCAACTGTTCACACAATTGGAAAAATACTGTGGAGTTGCTGGGTCGAGAACTACTCCCTATCACCCCCAAGGGAACGGACAGGTAGAGCGGTTTAACCGGACGCTACTCCAGATGTTAAAGACCCTCACAGAGAGACAAAAGACTAACTGGAAAGACTCATTAAACAAACTCATTTACGCATACAACTGCACTCGCAGTGGAGTGACTGGTTTCTCACCTTTCTATTTGTTCTATGGACGCTCCCCACGTTTGCCGGTGGACATGTTGTTTAACTTGACCTCAGAACAAGGTGACAGCAATCATCAAAACTACATGGAAAAGTGGAAGCAGGGCATGGAGGAAGCGTATGAGATCACGAGAGAAAATGCTCACAAAGCTGCCATAAGAAGCAAGCGACACTATGACAGTAAAGTGAAAAGCTCAGTGTTACAGCCTGGTGATCGTGTTTTAATCAGGAACATGACACCTCGTGGCGGTCCAGGCAAACTGAGAAACCACTGGGAGGATACTGTCCACACAGTTGTGCGTCAAGTGAGCAAAGATATCCCTGTTTATGAACTCAGACCTGAGAAAGGAAAAGGGAGATCAAGGATTTTACATCGTAATCTTCTCCTCCCATGTGACCACCTGCCACTGGAAACTTCAGCACAGCCACGAGCAAAGAAAAGAAGTGTGGAGAGAAGTGAGGAAGCGGAGCAGTCAGAGGAAGAGGACGATGATGATGAGTATAATCCAGTGCCACTTCAACAGCAACCCAAATCGTGTCCACCTGAGACAGTGAATCCTGTGCACACTAGTACACCTGTGGAACGTGAATGCATACGCTCTGAGGAAAATATGTTACCTGAGCCAGAGAACGAACAAGGAGCGACAAACCAAATGATGCACTTACCTGAGAGAGAAGATAGTTATGTCGAGGACCTACCTGTGGAGGGTGAGGTTCCCTCGCCTGCACAAAGTGACCCCAGTGGTGAGGAGCTTCAGCGGCCTAGACGACAACACAGACGGCCCAAGGTCTTCACATATGATAGGCTTGGCTCACCATCCTGTTACAACCTGAGAACACTACCACATCCCACAAACTTTAAGGTGCCATGGACATACATTGCACAACCATGCTACTTCCGGCACTAGAGAAATGGAAAAAATGGACTGTTCTACACAGAATTCACATTCAAATGGACTGTTGAACATGAGAAACATTTATGGACTGTGGTTGCACTCAACATACACATTTACATGACACTATTGCAGTCAATCATATCACACTCATGGACCTGTATTAAAGGAGAGTGTAGTTGCACATACTGCACAAACAGAACTGTTGACCAGGCAGTAACTGACTGTGTTAAAACTGTGAAAATGTGTTACAAAGTGGACACTGTAGGTCAAAAAGAACCAAAAGAGAGCACAAAGACTTTGACGGACACTGGGTATTTACCCATATATGAAAGAATGTATGAAAAGAGTTCCAGTCTGTTAACATCGCACTATAATAAGATAAAATGTAGCAACAGTGTTAGTCTGAAATGGTGCATTGTATGTTTATTGATGGCACAGTTTAACTCCTTATTTGCACTAAAGGTCAAAGCTTAGGATGTTGGGGACAACATCTATTTTGAAGGGGAGTATGTGACAGATAGTATATATGTGTATTAGTGCTGTTCACTTTTATATATGTCACTGTAGAATGTGCAGCCAGTAATGCAAACACAGATAGGTAACACAGATCCTTGTCTGTGTGGGTTAATTATTCATCGATCTGTTGGTAATGCCTCGGGGCTCCAGTAGGGGGATCGCGCTCCTCTCCCTCACTCAATACAGACGAGTGAAGACGAGAGCTGCATGTTTGTCTCTTCATCTTTCCCCGTTACTATTTTCCCTGTTTAAGGTAATTACCGTCCACAAAACACTATAAATGTGTGAACACACGTTAGTAATAGTTATCTTATGTTACTGTTGTTAACTATGAAAGACAGTTTTGTGTGTTATTGTTATATTGTTTAAAGAGTTGTTGGCTAACCTAGTCGATGTGTAGGCTAGCTGCCAGAGACCTCGTGGCGCCGCCGTAGAGTCCGACTGCTATCGTTGTCATTCAAGCTAGTCAGGGTTACCTTCACGGATTTTTGCTGTAAGGTTATGTTGTTTATTTTGTGTTTATTTTCACTGTAAGAGCCCAGTTCATGTCAGCTAAAATTGTATAGGTAAAAGGTTAAAATGCATCTCATAATTTAATGTTGTGTAACTCAGTAAAAAGATAATTTAAATAATTTAGAGAAAGTTAAAAAATATACACTAGTCATGGCAACTGTGGTCCTGAGACTGAGTGTGGTTTACATTGTATAACTGAGGTCCTGAAATTGAGTGTTTTGTATGCATTCTTTAAAATGTAACTCAATACAGACGAGTGAAGACGAGAGCTGCATGTTTGTCTCTTCATCTTTCCTCGTTACTATTTTCCCTGTTTAAGGGCACAACATCTTCAGCAAACAAGCTTTGATAAAACCACTGTACATAACATGCCCAGCAACAAACAGCAGACAAAGTTAGAAAGTAGCTGCTGGAAAATTGGAACATTTAGCAGCAACATTTAGAGCCAGATATGTTTCTCAGGAGTTGGTGGAAACCAAATCAGAGCTAAAAGGAGAGGGACTATTGGACTTGCATTCAAACACCACTCCAAATAAAGGTTAATGTTGCTCTGTGTCTGTTTGATGTGGAAGTGGGTAGCTGAAACGTGTTAGTGTTCTTTCTGGGTGATAACGTAAGATGTGTTTTCAGCTTGCCCCGCTGTCACCAAGTGGCCAAAATGTGAAATCAATTCAGCTTTACTTTTCATTTCCCTGATTTAAGGCCTTAATATTTGTTTGTTAATATTTGGTATATTGATTGTTCAAAATGTGTTTTTGTTTCTCTGTGTAAGCTGGAAGTTTGGCAAGCTTACAGGTGGAAAGACGGACCTGTTTTTACAAGATGGGAGGCCAACATCATTCCCAAGCTCGAATCAGTGGCTGCCCTGGAAACAAGAGCGTCCTCTCTGTTGAAGGGTATTGAAGAGAAGACTGAAGGTATTTTTGTGTAAACAAAAACCCATCCAAGTCAGGAAATGATTATGAAGCCTTGAGTGTGCCACTAGAAAGTAAAACAATTAAATAGATCGTAAAATTAAGGAGTCTCCTTATTCTGTCTTTACATGATTAATAAGTGAATGTTAAAAAGATATCACACAAATGATTTGAAAATATGTTTGACTGTCTTATTGAGAATTGTTAGATGCCCCTCTGGTAAATGGGTTGAAATGTCACTGTGTTCATTGATGATGGTGTAGAATGAGCCCTATGGAGATGGTTGGTAAGTGAAGTTATGTCCTTGTGCAGCCATCTTGGCTGCATACATTTTTCAAGTTTTGTCCAGCTTTGTCCGATGGGGAGTTATTTTTCACATACAAGCCAAATCAGGTGACCTTAGTCTCTACGTTTCTGATTTCAACCATCCACCAAACGGGGCATTCAGGCGGGGCACACTCCATAATTTATTGCATGACATTTCTATATTTTGATGAATGTTACATCATGTTTTTCATTGTCAGATGAGACTTGATGACCCTTGTGTTGCTAACACACCTGCTCCCCCCGATTGGTGCCAGTCATTGCAGTCTGAGATCTGCAATGACACACCTGGTTGATTTTGCAGCAGTATGTATTCAGTCAAGTTCAGATTGCATTAACTCAAGGAAAGTATTTGTCTAAATGCAGCTGATCACTTCACTAAAATGTATTTTTCTCTTTCCTGTCTTTAAGGCTGGAACGAGTATTGGATCGCTTTGCAGCGATCCTGCAGCATCATCCACAACTCGCCAACCCCAGCTGATATGCATCTGTGATCTGAAGAGTACAACCAGGCAGTACGTCATTGTTGCTAAGAATGACAAAGTAACCATTCCTCTGGATGATGGCCTGACGTGTGCTGTGGACAAAGCTTTTCAAACTATACTGGGTGTGTAACTTGTCCTGTCCAGCACCACTCAGCTCTGTCTTCACCTTCTTTGAGTACGTTTACGATCTGCCATTCTCCTCACAAAGAAAAACCAAAGTACTGGAGCTGATTTCACAGCTTAAAGCATGCAAGTAAAGCAAAATGTTCACCTGTCCAAAATGTGGAGAGTCTGTGTTCACAGAGGTGAGAAACCTCGTTTGGCATCTTCGTGAAATACATTGCTTATCAGATGGACAAAATGTGAAAATTATATGCAGCCAAGATGGCTGCCCAAGGACCTATCACAACTTAAATTAATTTTCAAAGCATCTCCATAGAGCTCATTCTACACCAACGAACACAGTCTCAGTTCAACCCATTTACCAGAGAGAGGCATCGAACAATTTGGCTGAAACTGAATATCCCATCTCTGATGTTTTGGAGATGTCCTGTGATGCTGTAGATGTAGCATCAGAGTCAAGAAAACGTGCTGATCTTGGTGACTGCGCAGCCTCTTTTGTGGCACAGATGTATGCGTCGTCAAAAGTGACTTTAACAGATGTCACAAATAGTGTTAACTGTACAAAGGAGTTGCTTTAGAGAACTGTAGACAGTTTGCAACAGTCTACAGCTTCTTTGTTGAGTAGTTTGGATGCACCACAAGACAGTGAGGCTGTTCAAGTATTAATGAAGGAGTTTGAAAGTGCTAAACACATATTTGATGACGTGGACACAATATAAAATGAATAAGTACTTCAGTGAGAGGTTTTCCCTTGTTAAACCACAAGAAATTTTTTTGGGTCACAGATCTGATACTGCAAGAAAGCATGGTCAAATGAAACAGGTTTTGGCAGCAGATACATGTCAGTACATATCGGTCATTGAAACTTTAAAGTTTCTATTCCAACATGACGAAATGCAGTACCTCTTTCTTCAGAATAAGAAAAGCACTGATGACAAAATGCATGATTACTGTGACGGCTCTCAGTTCTCCTCACACCTATTGTTTAAAATGTACCCTGATGCTCTTCAAATACAACTTTACTTTGATGACCTTGAAACAACAAATCCTTTGGGTTCCAAGACAAAAATACATAAGCTAGGAGCTGTGTATTTCACCTTGAAGAACTTGCCACCAGAGTGCAATTCCTCAAATATTCACCTGTGTCTTCTGTTCAACTCAATTGACAGAGAGGTATATGGATTTGACATGATTTTGCAACCACATATGGATGACTTAAGATTTTTTGAAAATTCTGGTCTAACAGTGGAGTTGAAAGGTCAAAGCCATCAACTGTATGGTACAGTTTGCCTGTTAACAGCAGATAATTTGGCGATGCATTCACTTTGTGGATACCTTGAAAGTTTTTCCGCAAACAAATTCTGTCAGTTTTGCCTGATTGACAAAACACATGCACAGTTTATATATGATGAAGATGAAGTTGAGTTGTGCATCAAAGACAATTATAAGCACCATGTCATGTGTTTGAATAAGCTTCGGTATTTCCATGTAACAGAGAACATAAGTGTTTATCATGCATGATATACTTGAAGGTGTAGCCCCTTTAGAGGTAAAATTAATGCTGCGCCATTTCATTTATGAGGAGAAACTGATGACTTTGGAACAGCTGAATGATTGAATTTCAAGTTTTCAGTATGGATATGGGAATGTGAAAAACAAGCCAAGTGTCATAATGAACTTGAGGTCCAGTGAGAGTGCAGTAAAACAGACTGCATCTCAAATGTGGTGCCTTTTACTGGTCTTGCCCTTTTTATTAGGAGATAGACAGAAAAAGTAGACAGAAAAAGTCAACATTGGCGTTTATTCATTTTACTGAGGGACATATGCGGCATCATCTTTGCGCCAGTTGTTACAAGTGGGCTTGCTGTATTCCTAAAAGAACTGATAATAGAGCACCATGCAGCCATCTTCGACTCAAGCCTATTAATCAAACCTAAACCTAAACTAAATTATAACTCGTTCGAAAGCCTTGTTCTTAGCCTTTCACACCCAACCTGGAAAACAGTACAGCCAATTCTATTTGTTACAGTGTACCGAGCTCCTGGACCGTATTCTGAATTTTTATCTGAATTCTCAGAGTTCTTATCAGGTTTAGTCCTTAAAACAGATAAAATAATTATTGTAGGTGATTTTAATATTCATGTGGATGTAGAAAATGATAGCCTTAGTGCTGCGTTTATCTCATTACTAGATTCGATTGGCTTCTGTCAGAGTGTACATAAACCCACTCACTGTTTTAACCACACCCTCGACCTTGTTCTTGTTTATGGCATTGAAATTGAACATCTAATAGTCTTTCCACAGAATTCTTTTTTATCAGACCATTTTCTATTAACTTTTGAATTCCTATTACTGGACTACACGCCATTAGGCAAACATTCCTACACTAGATGTCTATCTGATAGTGCTGTAGCTAAATTTAAGGAAGTGATTCCATCGGCATTAAATTCAGTTCCATGTCTCAATGTAACAGATGACTCATATGCTAACTTTAGTCCCTCCCAAATTGATCATCTTGTTGATAGTGCTGCAGGCTCATTACTAATAACACTCGACTCTATCGCCCCTCTAAAAAAGAAGATAATAAAACAGAGGAGGTTAGCTCCATGGTATAACCCGCAAACCCGCAAATTAAAACAAACATCGCGAAAACTTGAAAGGAATTGGCGCTCCACCAATCTGGAAGAATCACGTTTAGCCTGCAAGATAGTCTTAAAATTTATAGGAAGGCCCTCCGCAATGCCAGAGCAGCTTACTACTCATCATTAATAGAGGAAAATAAGAACAACCCCAGGTTTCTGTTCTGCACTGTAGCCAGGCTGACAGAGAGTCACAGCTCTGTTGAGCCATGTATTTCTATAGACCTCAGTAGTAATGACTTTATGAGCTTCTTTAACGATAAAATTCTAACTATTACAGACAAAATTCAGCACCTCCTGCCCTCAGCTGGTACTGACTTATCTTCAAACACAGGAACCTTAGAAACAACTGTAAAACCTGTACATTTAGACTGCTTTTCTCCCATCAACCGTAATCAACTAACTTCCATGATTTCCTCATCTAAGCCATCAACGTGTCTTTTAGACCCCGTCCCAACTAGGCTGCTTAAAGAAATTTTACCCTTAGTTAGCACTTATGTACTAGATATGATCAATCTGTCCTTATTTAAAGGCTATGTGCCACAGTCCTTTAAAGTAGCTGTAATTAAGCCTCTTCTTAAAAAGCCCACTCTTGATCCAGGGATTTTGTCAAATTATAGACCTATATCTAACCCTCCTTTTCTCTCTAAGGTCCTTGAGAAAGCAGTCGCCAATCAGTTGTGTGACTTTCTACACAACAACAAGCTGTTTGAGGATTTTCAGTCAGGATTTAGAGTGCATCATAGCACAGAGACAGCACTGGTGAAAGTTACAAATGACCTTCTAATTGCATCAGACAAAGGACTTGTCTCTGTACTTGTCTTACTAGATCTTAGTGCTGCATTCGATACCATTGACCATCACATTCTATTACAGAGACTAGAACATTTTATTGGCATTAAAGGTACTGCACTAAGCTGGTTTAAATCCTATTTATCAGATCGATATCAGTTTGTACACGTTAATGATGAATCCTCTATGCACGCCAAAGTTAGTCACGGAGTTCCACAAGGTTCTGTGCTTGGACCAATTCTATTTACCTTGTATATGCTTCCTTTAGGCAATATTATTAGGAAGCACTCCATAAATTTTCATTGTTATGCAGATGATACCCAATTATATTTATCGATCAAGCCAGATGAAACCAATCAATTAGCTAAACTTCAAGCATGCCTTAAGGACATAAAAACCTGGATGACCTGCAATTTTCTGATGTTAAACTCAGACAAAACCGAAGTTATTGTACTTGGCCCCGAACACCTTCGAAACACATTATCTAAAGATATAGTTTCTCTAGATGGCATTGCCCTGGCCTCCAGCTAAACCGTAAGGAATCTTGGAGTTATCTTTGATCAGGATATGTCCTTTAACTCCCAAATAAAACAAACTTCAAGAACTGCCTTTTTTCATTTACGTAACATTGCAAAAATCAGACACATCCTATCTCAAAAAGATGCAGAAAAACTAGTCCATGCATTTGTTACGTCTAGGCTGGACTATTGCAACTCTCTATTATCAGGCTGCCCCAATAAATCCCCTTAAGACTCTCCAGCTGATTCAGAATGCTGCGGCACGCTTTTACTGACAAGAACCAGAAAAAGAGAACATATTTCTCCAATATTAGCTTCTACACTGGCTCCCTGTAAAATCCAGAATAGAATTTTAAAATCCTTCTCCTCACCTTCAAAGCCCTAAATGGTCAGGCACCATCATATCTTAAAGAGCTCATAGTACCCTATTACCCCACTAGAACACTGCGCTCCCAGAATGCAGGGTTCCTTGTGGTTCCTAGAGTCTCTAAAAGTAGAATGGGAGCCAGAGCCTTCAGCTATCAAGCTCCTCTCCTGTGGAACCAGATCCCAGTTTGTGTACGGGAGGCGGACAACCTCCTCACATTTAAGAGTAGGCTTAAGACTTTCCTCTTTGATAAAGCTTATAGTAGGGCTGACTCAGGTGACCCTGAGCCCCCCCTTAGTTATGCTGCTATAGGCCTAGACTGCCGGGGGACTTCCTATGATGCACTGAGCTCCTCTCTCCTCCTCTTCCTCTCCATCTGTACGCCCTCATATCCCATCAATGCTTGTTATTAATTCAACTTCTTCCCGTAGTTGTGTGCTGTTCTCTCCTCTCTCTCTCCTCCACTTCTGTTGCTTGCAGGTGTTTCTGCCTCTGGAGCTGTGGAGTCTGGGTCTGTGGTTGCTGCCGCCTGCTGCCCCCGTGCTCCTGCTCTGCACCCGCTGATGCTATTGCTGTTGTTGCTGTTATTAGTATTGCTATTATAATGTTGCTCTTAGTGTTGTTTCTGTTGGTGTTAACATCAATGCCATTACCATATCTATGCTGTATTGAGCTGCTGTATGTTCTCTTTCCTCCTGCTCTCTCTCTCCCGCTCCCCCCTTCCCCCTTCAACCCAACCGGTCGAGGCAGATGACCGCCCACCTTGAGCCTGGTTCTGCTCGAGGTTTCTACCTGTTAAAAGGGAGTTTTTCCTTGCCACTGTCGCATAGTGCTTGCTCATGGTGGGAACTGTTGGGTCTCTGTAAATATAAAGAGTCGGTCTAGACCTGCTCTATTCGAAAAAGTGCCCTGAGATAACTTTGTTATGATATGGCGCTATATAAATAAAACTGAATTGAATTGAACCATACTCTTTTCAGACTGCTGTATGACACAAATCTCATTCCAACGGTGGTTTTGATGGTTTTGTTTGGACCTCTGTCCAAACTGGTGCATGCGATTTGAAGCCAAGCACAATCCATTTAAAAGACTAGCACATGCAGTTTGTAACTTAAAAAATGTGTCAAAGACATTGGCTTTTAAACATCAGGTTCAACAGATGTATCACTATAAGCATAATGATAATCTGTCTAATGTAAGGGCAAAATTTCTTTTTTCCTTTCTTACTAGATATGTTTAGTGTAATTAAATTTCTCTCTATGTCTCATATATATGTTTAGTATGATAACTTGTTTTTCCTGTTAGTCTTAATTCTGCATACTTAGATAATTTCTGTCTCGGGTCATCTCTGTTTTAGGTACATTGGTATCTTGGTTGGGTGTTGTGGCTGGAGGACAGATTGTTTGTATTCAGGGGAAAAGACAGCTGCAGTCTGGGGAACAGTCTGCCCTGGGTTTCCAGCCTTGGGCAGGAACACTTAGCTGGAGACAGACTCTTTCTTAGAGGTGATTACGTACTCTGATATGTCTGTCTGTGTATTGTGAGGTTAGTGTAGTATGTAGTATGTAGTATGTGACAGCATCTTTCCTTCTTTGTCAGACGCTTCATATGCATTTTGGTGTATGATCTCTGTCCTTCAGCTGAATTGGATTGAGTCTGTGTGCTCGCCTGCACCCCCTTTTCATTTATCTATTTTATTCTTTTTTCACAACTTCATCTGATTGTTTCATTCTATTCTTAATTAAATATACAAAAGACAACGGCTTGTTGAATCTTCATTTTTATTTGCTCACTTCTTCAAAGGAAATACACAATTTCCACCACATCTAAGAAAATAGATGTGACCAATGCCTATCTTGTTAGTGTGGGGTCATTGAAAAAAGCAGATGTCTTGTTGGACAGCTTGAAGTTAACCCTTGAAACTGACTTTTCTTTGACTAGTTTGACAATTTTTGTGTCTCACAGTGTTAATGTGTATGGCCAGACTTATAGAAGTGGTTCTATGCTGCCACTGAGAACAGAACATTGAGAAGAGCCTTTGTTTGGTGAAGTCATTCATGTCTTGCCACAGGCAGTAAATGAGTCAATTTTCATGTTTGTGAGGATCCTAAAAGTCAAGTACTTTGATGACCATTTTTATGGACTGATTACACTTGCTGAAACTTCTGATTTTCGGCCTTTGGATATAACGACAAGCTTTAACACCAGTGAGCTGTATTTGAACCCAAGGTACAAAATTGTATAACTTGGATGTTATGTTCACTACACTGTAAAACTGTTTTGCCCTTTGGATGCAACTACACAATTGTTGAATGTTAAAGACACTAAGATGACAATTGTTGCCAATTAGCTGTTTTGTTTTTCATTGCCATGTGTTTTGTCTGGACATGATTATTTCTGAATAGATATTGTAAATTTAATTGCACTGTTTTCAGGGTTGTGGACATTTTAACAATCCAAAGGAGTTTTTACAGAGTTCGAAAGTTATCCAGATAACTGGGAAAAATATACAGCTATTTTGCGATATTGATGTGAGTCCTTAAAACAAAAATTGTCTTGACATGAATTTAGTCATTCATATTGATAATTTGTTTAAATTTAATTTATTACATTTTAATTTAGAAGGTACTGAACATTTTGTGTAAATTGGCTAATTTGTAATGATCTGACAATCTGCCAATGTGATTTAATTACTTGATTTTTTGTGTAAAAGTCTAAAATGTTATGAAATAAATTTACATTAACAAATGTACGTTTCTGTCTTGTTTGCGCAAATGGAAATTGTTTACACATTACATGTTTTTAATCAAAGTTTTAATTGCACACTAATCCATCAAACCATGTTTCAACATATCTTTGTGTCAAAACAACACATCTTTGCGTCGACCTATTTGAC
>SEMN01002054.1:0-16503 GCA_005408345.1 Macquaria australasica | reverse complement strand
ATGTCCTGCCGTCAATAGGTGGCGCTATGACTTTGATTCAAAATTGACCCCTACATGTGTTCAGGCTGGGAATGTCATCCACCGTGAGGAATATGGACAAGATGTGATCATTTTCAGCCAAGTTAGAGCAGTTTGAATTTTCATGATGGACCATCGACATTCGCCGCCCCGCCGAGACCACGCCCTCTGGACAAAAAGTCATTTTTATTCGCTGTCCTGCATCATCAATGTCTTTTAGGCTTGAGGGGCCAATTTTGAGGTTGTTCTGCTCAACCCACTCTGAGATGCATGTCCGACTGTAAAACGTGACACTTCCTGCCGTCACTAGGTGGCGCTATGACTGTGGCGGAAAATGAGCATATAGATGTGTTCAGGGCGGGGGGGGCATGGCACGTGGTAAGTTTGGGGCCTGTAGGTCAATGTACAGTCCAGTTATAGACCACTTCCTGTTTGGCGGCCAGACACCTAACTTCCACGCCGCGTCACGGGCACACCGTTGTAGCAAATAGCAAGATTTAAGTAAGCTTGGGTGCCCAACTTGTCACGAGGGCATAGGCCAAGTTTGAAGGCGATCGGATAAAATCTGTAGGGCTAGTTCGCGAAAGTACGAGGCATGGAATGGGGGTGCTGAGGCCTAAATATGACCACTTTATGAAAAATACCCGACTTCCTGTTGGGTTTAGAGTAGGGGTCCAAGAGGCTTATATTTAGGTATGGGCATGATACATATGCACACTCAATTTGGTGAAATTAGCTCAAAGCGAAAGTGGGGGCATTGAGATTTTCGCAGATAGGTGGCGCTAACAATTTTTCTCCCCCCCCCCCCTGCTCCGAACCCATGTCACATTGCAATTTTCGCAATAACACACGTGCGTGCAAATTTTCCCGAGAATCGGAGCACGTTCAGGCACCCATTTTTGCACGCAAAGACGCGGAAGAAAAATAATAATAATTAAAGCTGCAAGCAGCATTGGAGGGCCCGAAGCACACCTGCGCACGTCGGGGAGCGCAGCGCACGCCGGGAGCGCACGACCACAGCGCGCAGAGCTCACACTCCCCCACACACACACACGCCACCGACCGGGTACCAGGACCACCAAGTCAGAGCGCGCACGCGACCAGAGATGCCTGGGAGGAGGTTGGGCCGAGCCTCCCCAAGCAGAATGAGAAGAAGATGAGAAGAAAATAACACACACACACACACACACGAGCCTCCCCAAGCAGGAGAGCCCTTATTCTGAGCAAAACAGATAAGCAAACAGAGACCAAAGGGGTATCCCCAAGGTGGATTCGAACCGGGGTCCTCTGATTACTAAGCGAGCGCACTGACCACTGTACCATCCGTCTGCTGTGGAGAAACTGGGAAATTGTGTGCTGTAGTAATGTACAAAGGCGAGACGCGAGACAGTTGTTTGAGAGTGACGAGAGCGGATCAAATGGAGATTGTCATGCTAAAATATGACACACATACATAACTGTTCTTCTGCTTATATGCTCAAAAACATTCCACTGTCTCAGTACAAACATAGCCTTATAAAAAGACATATTTGAAAAGACACATGTAGTTCCTTAACAATAATAAAGAGCAAAAATAAACATGCAAACACTGACATACACACACACACACACACACATGCAGCAGGTCAGAGAGGCTGCAGAGGAGACAGTGAATTGACATAGTAAAAGTATGTATCTCCAGCACATTGGGTTGTGAACTAAATTGAACTGGTCTGAAGCATGATTCACCTTGGCTGAAAATTAATCCATCAAGTGAAATGACAGAATAACTGACTTAAATAAACATGCAAACACTGACATCTACAGAGTGCAGAGCTCATTGAGCTCAAGTTTAGAAATACTGACAAAGACAAACATCACTCACTCAGAGTCAGTCCTGTCTCCTGTCCTCCTCCCTGTGTGTTCTCATGCAGGTCTATCCATTAGTAAACCAACACTGCCCTCCGGTGGAAGAATAAATTCATTACAGGAGCATTAATGACACATGACAGACATGAAAGTTGAAAGGCACGTCACGGGCACGCCGTTGTAGCAAATTGCAAGATTTCAGTATCATTGGGTGCCCAACTTGTCAAGAGGTCATAGGGCAAGTTTGAAGTGGATCCCATAAAATCTGTAGGAGCAGTTAAGATAAGAAGGAGGCATGAAAATTAACAGTTTATGAAAAATAACTGACTTCCTGTTGGCTTTAGAGTACGACTCCAAGAGGCTTTTTGTAGGTCTGGACATGACGCATAAGCCACATGAATTTCATAATTTTACGTCCAATTTTAAGGGGGGGGCTTTGATTTTTACATGTAAAAACACGGTAAATTGTGTGTACATAGGTGGCGCTATGACTTTGATTCAAAATTGACCCCTACATGTGTTCAGGCCGGGAATGTCATCCACCGGGAGGAATATGGAAAAGATGGGATCATTTTCAGCCAAGTTACAGCAGTTTGAATTGTCATGATGGACCATCGCCATTCGCCGCGCCGCTGAGACCGCGCCCTTTGGTGAAAAGTCACAATTTTAGCTGTCAAGCATCATGAACATCTTGAGGCTTTAGTGGCCACTTTTCAGGCAGTTCTGCTCAACCCACTGGGATTTGTATGTCAGAATGTAAAACGTGACATGTCCTGCCGACAATAGGTGGCGCTATGACTTTGATTCAAAATTGACCCCTACATGTGTTCAGGCCGGGAATGTCATCCACCGTGAGGAATATGGACAAGATGAGATCATTTTCAGCCAAGTTAGAGCAGTTTGAATTTTCATGATGGACCATCGACATTCGCCGCCCCGCCGAGACCACGCCCTCTGGACAAAAAGTCATTTTTATTCGCGGTCCTGCATCATCAATGTCTTTTAGGCTTTAGGGGCCAATTTTGAGGTTGTTCTGCTCAACCCACTCTGAGATGCATGTCCGACTGTAAAACGTGACACTTCCTGCCGTCACTAGGTGGCGCTATGACTGTGGCTGAAAATGAGCTTATAGATGTGTTCAGGGTGGGGGGGGCTTGGCACGTGGTAAGTTTGGGGCCTGTAGGTCAATGTACAGTCCAGTTATAGACCACTTCCTGTTTGGCGGCCAGACACCTAACTTCCACGCCGCGTCACGGGCACACCGTTGTAGCAAATAGCAAGATTTGAGTAAGCTTGTGTGCCCAACTTGTCACGAGGGCATAGGCCAAGTTTGAAGGCGATCGGATAAAATCTGTAGGGCTAGTTCGCGAAAGTACGAGGCATGGAAAGGGGGTGCTGAGGCCTAAAAATGACCACTTTATGAAAAATACCCGACTTCCTGTTGGGTTTAGAGTAGGGGTCCAAGAGGCTTATATTTAGGTATGGGCATGATACATATGCACACTCATTTTGGTGAAATTAGCTCAAAGCGAAAGTGGGGGGCATTGAGATTTTCGCAGATAGGTGGCGCTAACAATTTTTCTCCCCCCCCCCCTGCTCCGAACCCATGTCAGACCTCTATTTTCGCAATAACACACGTGCGTGCAAATTTTCCCGAGAATCGGAGCACGTTCAGGCACCCATTTTTGCAGTCAAAGACGGCAAATAAATATAATAATAATAATACCACTCTTTGAATTTCATTAGTCTCAGTATCGCATCTTTCGTGCTTCGGCCCCACACAATTCCTTGAATTTCACAGTCCTTGCATTACCTTTCGGGTGCTTCGGGCCCCACAATTCCTTTGAATTTCACAGGTCCTGCACTGGTTTTTCGTGCTTCGGGCTCCCCACTAAAGCTGCAAGCAGCATTGAGGCCTCGGCACACCCGCGCGACGCCGGGAAGAAGACGCCGGGAGCGACGGCATCACAGCGCCAGCGCAGAAGCCACTCCCCACACACACACACACACGCCACCTAATCGCAACAGGACCACCAAGTCAGAGCGCGCACGCGACCAGAGATGCCAGGGGGAGGTTGGGCCGAGCCTCCCCAAGCAGAATGAGAAGACGATGAGAAGAAAATAACACACGCACACACACGAGCCTCCCCAAGCAGGAGAGCCCTTATTCTGAGCAAAACAGATAAGCAAACAGTATTCAAACAGAGACCAAAGGGGTATCCCCAAGGTGGATTCGAACCGGGGTCCTCTGATTACGAAGCGAGCGCACTGACCACTGTACCATCAGTCTGCTGTGGAGAAACTGGGAAATTGTGTGCTGTAGTAATGTACAAAGGCGAGACGCGAGACAGTTGTTTGAGTGTGACAACGAGAGCGGATCAAATGGAGATTGTCATGCTAAAATATGACACACATACATAACTGTTCTTCTGCTTATATGCTCAAAAACATTCCACTGTCTCAGTACAGCCTTATGAAAAGACACATGTAGTTCCTTAACAATAATAAAGAGCAAAAATAAACATGCAAACACTGACATACACACACACACACACACACATGCAGCAGGTCAGAGAGGCTGCAGAGGAGACAGAGAATTGACATAGTAAAAGTATGTATCTCCAGCACATTGGGTTGTGAACTAAATTGAACTGGTCTGAAGCATGATTCACCTGGGCTGAAAATTAATCCATCAAGTGAAATGACAGAATAACGGACTTAAATAAACATGCAAACACTGACATCTACAGAGTGCAGAGCTCATTGAGCTCAAGTTTAGAAATACTGACAAAGACAAACATCACTCACTCAGAGTCAGTCCTGTCTCCTGTCCTCCTCCCTGTGTGTTCTCATGCAGGTCTATCCATTAGTAAACCAACACTGCCCTCCGGTGGAAGGTGGAAGAATCAATTCATTACAGGAGCGTTAATGACACATGACAGACATGAAAGTTGAAAGGCACGTCACGGGCACGCCGTTGTAGCAAATTGCAAGATTTCAGTATCATTGGGTGCCCAACTTGTCTGGAGGGCATAGTGCAAGTTTGAAGTGGATCCCATAAAATCTGTAGGAGCAGTTAAGATAAGAAGGAGGCATGAAAATTAACAGTTTATGAAAAATAACTGACTTCCTGTTGGCTTTAGAGTACGACTCCAAGAGGCTTTTTTGTAGGTCTGGACATGACGCATAAGCCCCATGAATTTCATAATTTTACGTCAAATTTTAAGGGGGGGGCTTTGATTTTTACATGTAAAAACATGGTAAATTGTGTGTACATAGGTGGCGCTATTACTTTGATTCAAAATTGACCCCTACATGTGTTCAGGCCGGGAATGTCATCCACCGTGAGGAATATGGAAAAGATCTGATCATTTTCAGCCAAGTTACAGCAGTTTAAGTGTCATGATGGACCATCGGCAGTCGCCGCGCCGCTGAGACCACGCCCTTTGGTGAAAAGGCACAGTTTTTGCTGTCAAGCATCATGAACATCTTGAGGCTTTAGTGGGCACTTTTGAGGTAGTTCTGCTCAACCCACTGGGATTTGTATGTCAGAATGTAAAACGTGACATGTCCTGCCGTCAATAGGTGGCGCTATGACTTTGATTCAAAATTGACCCCTACATGCGTTCGGGCCGGGAATGTCATCCACCGTGAGGAATATGGACAAGATGTGATCATTTTCAGCCAAGTTACAGCAGTTTGAATTTTCATGATGGACCATCGGCATTCGCCGCGCCGCTGAGACCACGCCCTTTGGTGAAACGGCACAATTTTCGCTGTCAAGCATCATGAACATCTTGAGGCTTTAGTGGCCACTTTTGAGTCAGTTCTGCTCAACCCACTGGGATTTGTATGTCAGAATGTAAAACGTGACATGTCCTGCCGTCAATAGGTGGCGCTATGACTTTGATTCAAAATTGACCCCTACATGCGTTCAGGCCGGAAATGTCATCCACCGTGAGGAATATGGACAAGATGTGATCATTTTCAGCCAAGTTACAGCAGTTTGAATTTTCATGATGGACCATCGACATTCGCCGCCCCGCCGAGACCGGGCTCTCCGATCAAATCGCGATTTTATTCGCTGTCCTGCATCATCAATGTCTTTTAGGCTTTAGGGGCCAATTTTGAGGTTGTTCTGCTCAACCCACTCTGAGATGCATGTCCGACTGTAAAACGTGACACTTCCTGCTGTCACTAGGTGGCGCTATGACTGTGGCTGAAAATGAGCATATCGATGTGTTCAGGGTGGGGGGGGCTTGGCACGTGGTAAGTTTGGGGCCTGTAGGTCAATGTACAGTCCAGTTATAGACCACTTCCTGTTTGGCGGCCAGACACCTAACTTCCACGCCGCGTCACGGGCACACCGTTGTAGCAAATAGCAAGATTTGAGTAAGCTTGGGTGCCTAACTTGTCACGAGGGCATAGGCCAAGTTTGAAGGCGATCGGATAAAATCTGTAGGGCTAGTTCGCGAAAGGACGAGGCATGGAATGGGGGTGCTGAGGCCTAAAAATGACCACTTTATGAAAAATACCCGACTTCCTGTTGGGTTTAGAGTAGGGGTCCAAGAGGCTTATATTTAGGTATGGGCATGATACATATGCACACTCAATTTGGTGAAATTAGCTCAAAGCGAAAGTGGGGGCATTGAGATTTTCGCAGATAGGTGGCGCTAACAATTTTTCTCCCCCCCCCCCCTGCTCCGAACCCATGTCACATTGCAATTTTCGCAATAACACACGTGCGTGCAAATTTTCCCGGGAATCGGAGCACGTTCAGGCACCCATTTTTGCCCTGAAAGACGCGGAAGAAAAATAATAATAATAATAATAATTAAAGCTGCAAGCAGCATTGGAGGGCCCGAAGCACACCTGCGCACGTCGGGGAGCGCAGCGCACGCCGGGGAGCGCACGACCACAGCGCGCAGAGCTCACACTCCCCCACACACACACACGCCACCGACCGGGTACCAGGACCGCCAAGTCAGAGCGCGCACGCGACCAGAGATGCCAGGGAGGAGGTTGGGCCGAGCCTCCCCAAGCAGAATGAGAAGAAGATGAGAAGAAAATAACACACGCACACACACACACACACACACATCTCCAAAAAACACGGGATATCCATAAAGACAACTAGACACTTAACATGTGAATCGCAGTTGCAGAATGCAGCATGTACATGATGTGGTAAGAAGTAGTAAAAATATAGTACAGAATTACCAGTATGAAATATATGTGTAATACAGGATAAAGTGAGATGATGGACCGGTGGAGGACAGCCTGTCACGTGCCAACGAGTTACAGCTGTTCTTCAATAGGTTAGACAATGGATCTTCTAGTGCTTCCCACAATGTGGTCACCCCCCCCACCAATCTTCCTCAACAATAACAGAGTCATCAACACATCCCTCCATAGTGAATGGCCCATCTTGCTCTACAATAACAGACTCAGCAACAACTCCCCTCATAAGCAACGACCCATCAATTATTCCCCTCACAATGAATGGACAATCAACACCTGCTCTGCCCACAAAGACAGTGTAAGCCTGTTGTACTGGTAGCTGACATTCCACTGCATTGGGTACACCAGACGAGTGTGTGTAATCGTCATTGTTGGCGGCAGGGACCATTTACTGTTACTTAAATAACAAAGCTCAGGAAAAGAGGTTGTTGTTGTAGTAAACCTGCTGTTTTCATGGAAACACATTTGTGTATAATTCTAAAGTCTCTGACAGCAAATGTACTTCTGATTATATGCTCAAAAACATTCCAGTGTCCCAGTACGGACATAGCCTTATCAAAAGACGTATTTGAAAAGACACATGTAGGTCCTTAACAATAATGCACTCACATCTTCTCACTGAAAAGATAACCTGGAAAACAAAGAACGCACACCCCAAAAGTAATGAAAAACAATATTTTTCTTTATTGAGACGTGTCAAATATATAACAAAAAAGTTTGTAGTGTACAAAAAAACTATAGGTAAACATACAACCAAATAATAATTTACAAAACGTAAGAGCTAAAGTAAACATCTATAAAATATGTACAACCACGAAATAACAAATGTCACTCTTGCAAGTCTGTCAAGGCCTCCACCGAGCCATTCCCCTCCAAGCAGCTAGCCACCATGTCTTCATCAGTTATTTCTGCAAAAATAACAACAAACACAGGAATGAATTGACTTACATGCCACAATAACGAGTGATCTACTCGTACATGGAGAAGTGTGTATAGCTCTTTTTCTTTTGAAAGTGCTTGTCCAGTGATGTATAAACGCTATTATGTTACAGACAGAGAGGACATAATTCTCACAGTGTCATTAGTTGTCAGTCAAGACAAAACAGCCCATCTTGCACTTACCGTCTAGAGCGACGCTGTCCCGTAGCTGACTGTTTTCCAACTCAACAGTCAGCTGTTTGATTCTTGCCTTGTTCTTCTGTTGTTCTTTTTGAAGAAAGGTATTTTGTTTACTCAGACTTCGCTTCTGCCGCACCATTACAACCAACACATCAGTGATGTGCGCCCCGAGCTCAAGAGACTGGCGAAACAGCTGGTCTCTGGTTACTGCCTGGTCTTTGCATGAGTACTATAAGATAAAGGACAAACACAGCAACAATAAAACAACAACCACAACAAATACATCACGAACAACAACACCGTCGCTTACACATTAACAACAAAATTGCGTATACCTACACTTAGCAGTTGGCATGCCTGCCTTATGGCCTGCACCTCTTTATCATCAATTGAGGCAAATTTCGACGGTGATGCAGAAGCCATGATCTGTACAGAAACATAAGAAATTACACACAAAAACACTTTAAAACACAGACACCAAGTTGCCATATTGATATATTTTACTGATTAATGCAATGCTTATAGGCTACACAGAACACAAGTACAACACAATAAAATATTAAGCATGTAACAACAGAGAAACTGACCTTTACCAAACGTTTCAGCAAGTTTGAAAAATGTACTGTTATCCATACTCTACATCAGCTATATATACGTAAATCCATAGGCGTGGGTGTTACGCCTGCGAACTGCAAACAATACCTAACCAATCACCACACATACCTTCAGAAGCAGACGATTCCATTGGTCGTATATAGATTTAGAAACGTAGATACGTCATAAGCCGCTGCTGTGTGTCGTTGTTGTGCGCCTGCGCGTCTGCGGTAACGATCCGCTAGTAGTAGTAGTCATTACCATACGCCGCATTGACGGCGTCGGGACGTTGCCGCGATAGGTCAACGCGTCCGCCATTTTGGAAAGGGCAAGACTGGCCTGTGAACAAATACAAGTAAACAGGGAAACTGCGGTTTTTGTGGAGAAAAAACACTATTAAGTTTACACCCCTCTTACATCTCTGTGTTTATGTTTGTTTCATTTATAAGTATTAACATTACTATTTATTTTGGTTTTTTATGTTATGATGTTAAGGAAACAAATGATCCTTAGTATTAGGATCAATTGTAAATAACAGAGGTGAGGTTCTTACTATAGTAAGAAAGTTACAGTACATGCGACCAGTGTTGTGCTCAGACAAGCAGTTTCAAGTAAAGTGACACAGTTGTGGTATAGCAGAATAACATATGTACATGATGTGGTAAGAAATAGTAAAAATACAGTACAGAATAAACAGTATGAAATATATGTGTAATACAGGATAAAGTGAGATGTAGTAGTAGTACAACAATATACAGATATATACTATAGTACAGCAGTATAGCATATTATTATTAATAGTCTCTAAATACAATAAGGTGTAGTGTGAGTATTATAATATTATAGTAGTAATATAATGTTTGTATTATGTGCATGTTTTGTTGAGTTAGTGTTAGGTTAGAGTTTGATTTGTGAAACAAAATACGAGTGTACTTCAGATAAAGGGGCGTTACCGTCTGCAGTTGCTCAAGCTTCAGCGTGAAACTGGTCTACCGGTATCGGCTTATTTGCATTTGGGCAACGCCCACAATAGATGAACATAAGCCAGGTGTGCACAGAGAGCAGCGTTGGTTTTCTTGCTGTTTCAGCTGAGACCGACACACGAGACCGGATTTACTTCTGACTTTCGTGACTCTGCGAGGATTTAACTTTTAGGAAGACTTCGGGATTCCTGCTGAAGTTGAATCTTTGCTCATCGAAGGATTTTCTGTGCGAAGCAAGGTGAGTTATTGTCTTACTAACATTTTAAATATACTGTTTATGCGTGGGATGTAGCACACAGGTGCAAACCGAAATGATGTTCGCCGCATTACACATGATTGTACTGTGTTTTGTTAAAATTACTTGTAGAAAAGCAGACAAAGGACTTACTTTTATGCCATACTTTTATTTAAGAAGTGATGTCGATATTAGAACATAACAAATAACTAGCGCGTAATATGTTTGGAGCGTTGTTGATGTAGCACACTGGTGCTAACATCGGTATTAGAACATTAGAAATAACTAGCGCGTAATGTGTTTGGAGGATCTTGCGAGGAATGCACAGTGTTACGGTGGCCGCGTGTGTTGTTATTGTATTGTTGGTTACATCGTAAACTACCTCGCATAGCGGGACCATGAAACGTGCGTCGCTTTGAGTTTAAAAGTTACAAATCCCTAGAAGCTGTTGAATTGTTGAAGGTAACTCAAAATCATAATCCGGCAAAGTACAGGAGGGCGGTCATAACGTAACTTGAAATGATTAAACAAACAAATACAAAACACGTGAGTCACGTGCAGTAAGCGTGATCAAGATTCAGTGATCACGAGGTCAATTTACCAGACACTCCCCATATTGATTGCTCACCACTCACCAAGGTAGACAGGAATTTTGATTGCTGTACTTTAGCCAAATGGGCACTGATGGGGGGATTAACATTGTATTGTTAATTAGCCTGTCTGGCATTGTCCTCAATGTGCACCCTGAGTATGGCCATTGCTTTGGTTATGTTAATCACTTGACCAAAACACACGTGGTTGTACTTGTAACTGACCTTTTATGTGGCTGATATTTTCAGAATCTGGTATTGTAAAGCTAAAGATTTTTTTGTTTCTGTTTTGCAAAGGTGACTTCAAGATTGGACATCTGCTGTTTGTAGCTATCCAGTCTACTACACTTCCAACTACTCTACTACGGTAAGGTGTACAATTATTGAGTTTTGTATGTTATGTTATTAGTATTGTATAACAGACTATATCAATTGTGTATATATGTAAGTTTATTAAGAAGTTTATTTCATCTGTACTGTGGTTGTTGAAGAACCAGTTTGTTATGTAACATGGTTGTTTTGTCACTACATATGGTAGCAATATTGATGGATCAAATGTTGTAGCATGTTTGACTCATGTGTGCAAAATGTTTTGTCTTTTCATATTAGATGCCCCGTGGCAAGTCCTACCGTCGTTCCGAGGCAGCCAAGCAGAGCAGGGCGCAGCGCCGTAGGGTGGATGTTGATCTTCAGATCCCTAGCATCAACCGTTGTGCAGGTATGTACCCACCCACTTTTAACATCCACTTTTTCACATTTAAATGTTTTATGTGTATGGTGTATATTGCATGATTGATGATGCATGATTGTAAACTGCATGTGTTTTTTTGTGGTGTATTTATAAACGGTTTATTCATTTTTCTTGGTATGTTGTTTGTTTCTGAATAGGTACGGGCGATCGCCATGCAGTGAGGAAATGGCCAAGGTCATCAGTGACTGGACGCAGCCACAAGTTGGTCATGCCGGAAGAGTCTCCTGATAAGAAGGTATTATTTTTATTATATTTTATTATTATGACTATGTTTGAGTGTAAGAAGACATGCATGATCTGTGGAGTAAATAGTGATTTTCATTCTAAATCAAATGCTTTCTGTGTTCCAGTTGGTTCTGCTTGTCGGGGACTCCCACCTGCGAAGCGTCGCCGATGGATTTGTGGAGATGCCGGAGGGCCGACTTTCCTTTGCCGTGATGTCGACGCCGGGGGCCAGTGCCAAGGACCTGAAGGCCGAGGTGGACCATGCTGCTCTGGCGCGGACACCTGAGGCAGTCTGTCTTCTGGCCCCGAGCAACAACCTGACAGCCAGCAGGACCGTCGACGAGGCAGCGGCAGACTTCGAGAGGCTCCTGGCCAGTGTCTGCAGTCGCTGGACTAAGGTACAGTTGTTTTAATTTGTATTTAATGTTATATCTTTGGTAGTAGCTTCTGTAACAGCTCATACCACGTTACTTAGTGTATATTTATTCATTTTGTTGTATTTGTTGTTTTGTACAGGTGTTTGTTGTGGACTTTCCTCCGCGTCTGAACGTCGAGGTGGATCTGCAGAAATGGCTGCGTCAGGGCTATCATCGTGTGGCAGCACGTATGGGTATGTTTTCAAAAACAGATTGTAGTTTAAGTGCAGTTACATGTATCTTCTGCATCTTCTTAGGCAAAGGAATTTAATCAATATTAGAATTTCCAGAATATTCATTATGGTTTTGAAAGTTATGGACAGTTATGATATATGTATGACGATTCCAATAATTTATAATGTTCTTTTTTTTAAGGTGTCAAGTACTTCCATGTTGATGACCACTTTCCTGTGGACCGCCGTGAGCTGTGGAGCAGAGATGGTGTAAGTAGATTATGTTGTTTTGACTTGGCAAATGGAAAAGTTCAACGTACTCTTTATTTTTTTGTAGTTGATGCGAGAAGTTCAGTTTTGTAAATTGACCTTTCATTACTTATTTTTGCAGGTTCACTTGAGTGACAACGGGGGGATGCAGATCCTGGTGCAGTTGCTGTGGCAGAGGTCATACGAGCAGGTGGAGACGGTATGTATCCACTCGCTTTCACATTAAGTGTTGTTAGGTGTATATTCTGGGTGCATGATTGTAAGCCGGTTTTCTGGCCTGTGTTGTGTGTGTTTATAATCGGTAATAACGCTTCATTAACTTTTATCTTGGTATCTTTTCTAAATAGGTGACAACAGCACCCGAGCCAGAGGTTCCTGCCAGGACGTCGCCGCCTGCTAGGAGAGTCTCCCCGAGGGTGGTCGTGAAGGGAGAGGTCCGCGCGCCACGTCCTGCACGAAACCCTTTTCGGTGGACAGATGTTGGCCGGGGCAGGAAGGTAATAGGCTGCACACAGTGGTTGCTTTTTGATGAAAATTAATATTCCCTAAATAATTTACCTGTAGTAATGGCCACAGGGGGTACCATGTCTTTAATACAAACTATGTTAATTGTCATTACAGAGGAGCCATGCTGGGGAGCTTGAGTCCTGTGGTGGACCCAAAAGGATGCTGGTTCAGCAGCAGGTTTGTTATGTTTGTATTATGCTTTAACGCGAAGAATGAGGAGAACTTGAGAATGAGGATACGTTTATTGATTTTATGTGTATGCCTTGCCTTTTGACAAGACAAATTCTCATCAATGGTCTTTCTGCATGTCTGTTTCTCAGGTGGACGTGTTGGAGGAGTTTTCCATCCCGCTGTCGCCCGTCACGTACAGCAGGGCCGTGTTGGACGTCGAGGAAGAACCTGTCCATCCTGCAGAGAGCACAGCTGTTCCAAACGGCCAAAAGGTAGCGTACATACACATCCTGTCTGTTGCTTGAGAGCTTATTATGAAGTGTGTCCTCCTTCTTGACACACCCCAATAATAGTCATGACCGCTTATATTGTCCATTGTATTTTGTCTTTCTTGCATTAGAAACCAGGTGTGAAACGAGTGTGGAAGAAGCCTGTTGTCTGCAAGAGGAGACGGACAACGCAGCAGGTGTGTACCATTTTTAAATTGTTTTTTTTTTTTTTAGGATGTAGGATTGTTTGTTGTACAGTTTGAGTAGATGAGCAGCAACATCATTTTTGCAAATGTTAGTACTATTTAGTAAATTATGTGAGGGGGAAAAAGGGTTTATGTTGTTTACACAGTTCATTAAATTTATACATGTTCTTCTAGGTGGAGGCAACGATCCATGTGGAGGTGTCTTCGAAGCCGTCACCTGCAACGGCTGTGGAAGTGGCTGCGGAGGACGAGGTGAGTGCACTTTGTGTGAAAGATGTCTCTCAAATAATTGTGACAAATAATTGTGATAAAATATCTGTTTTATACAGTTCATTGAATTTATTTTTTTCTTTTCTAGGTGGAGGCGACACAGAGCGATGTGGACGTGTCTTCAAAGCCTGTTCCTGCCAGTGCTGTCGACGAGGGTGTGACTGTGGAGGTGAGTGCCTTTTTTGTGTTCTACAATGTTCTACAAATTTCACTGACAATGATGATGGAAGTTGATTGCTGAATATGATTGCTGAATATGTCTTTTTTTCCCTTTTTTTATTGCAGATGCCGAAGACGAAGGGTTTTCGTACGCGGCACACGCCCAGATCCGCCAAAGGTGAGAGCAATGCTGATTGTAATGCTTGTATGTGTTCCAAGAAGTTGCAATTGCCTGTTGTTGCTGGGAATAATGTGAGACATGCGTCATCGCCTGGTGACAATGCATCGCTTGCATGTAGTGTAGTGGCTGCGATGAAACATGCCATTGCTCCTGTGTGTACATGGAAAGGGAAAGATGTTGACCAAGTACATGTAGAAGGAAGGAAGTTTCTGAAAAGTAACGCTTCAGAATTGTGCGAGTTGATTGAACAGCACAATGTGTTTGGCAGGAAATGGAGTGTAGCTATTGGTGTGCCAGCGTACGGAGATTTTGAACGTGAGGATAACACTGTAGTGTACAAAAACATGCAGGAACATCTGGAGGGGGATAAAATGTGTCTGTTGAACCTCGGCGGTGCAGTTAGTGCCATCATCAACCACAATGGTTTTTTTGTGGTGGTTGACTGTGGCATACGAAGTAAGTCTGGGTTGGCATCCACCACTGGCACATCTGTGGCGGTTTTCAACACATGCTTACATGACCTGGTGTTGCATATTGTGAGTCTAAAGAAGTCGTTAGGCGCACAGTTGTATAGCATTTGTAGCATTTCTGTGAAGGCAGCTGATGTTGCTGCTGACATGGACAGTGGTACGGTGTTTACAGATAGTGATGTGGACATGGAAGTTGTAGCTGAGGCTGATGAGAGTCGTTCTGTCAGGCCTGTAGACAGTGTAAGAGGGTCATTTCATCAGGGGAGTGATCTGTTTGAGTATGGAGGAGTTCAGTGTATGGCAATAGCTTTGGTCAGCCTAGCAAGACATACAGTTGATAGTGTCTTCTCATGGGAGAGAAAAGATCTGGACACAGTTCTCCATTTAGGTGACGCGTTGTACACCAATTTGAGAGACAGCAACATGATCAGCGGCTCGTCCAATCTGTTGTGTGTTCCCGATTTGCCAGAAGAGTCAGTTATTGATGGACAGAAGTTTCGGTTTCAGTACGACTGTGACTGGGTCATTGGTGATGTCAATGTGGTAGACGGGGAACGTCACAGGAGTGGTGTCTACACCAGTCTAGTAAGTGGACTGGAAAATAAATTTAGGCAGTACAACACATGTCTTCTCACATTGTGTAGCAGTACATGTGCAATCATTGCGCAAAATGGACGGTACGCCCTGGTTGACTCCCATGCACGCAGTGCCAGTGGCATGGTCAGTGGGAATGGAGTAAGCATTGTGCGGTATTTTCATTGTCTTGATGATTTGGTAAATCACATTCACCAGTTGGCTAAAGGGCTCGGTGGGAAGCAAAAGCCTTTTGAAATAACTGGTGTTTGTGTCACAGCTGCGAATCCGAGCCATTCGCCTGTGAGTCCGCTTTCTGGTCCTGTTGCAGGACCAACAGTGACTAGTAAAGACTCTAATGAGTTCAGTTGTAGTTCATCACGCGTACCAAAAACTAAAAATGTCAAGCGTAAGATTTTCATGGAAACTGATGCATCAAAGAAGTCTAAAACATACAATGCATCTGAAATTAATTCAGATGTCGAATTTGTTAGCGACGTAATGGAGAAAAAGTTGCACTTCAGTCCTATTTGCGAACACGTGTCTCGAGCTTTGTGCACACAGTTAAAAGTTAATTTTGAAAAAACATATGTACCAGCATCTTCATGTGTTGGTTCATTAGGAGTTCCATGCCTAAAGGAGAGCATAAAGGCTGACGGGAACTGTTTCTTTAGCGCCATCTCTCAAGCTGTGAGTGGCACACAAAAGCACCATCGTAAAATAAGACTTGCCGTTGTAAAAGAGTTACAAAAAATGCTGTGAAATATCAAAACATTTGAGTTACAAAACAATGCTGTGAAATATCAAAACATTCTGAGAAAAGAGTATTCGTCAATGTCAGAGTACATAAACAAGTCAGAAATGCAATATGTTAAGATCTGGGCTACAGAAGTAGAAATACAGGCAGCGGCAGATTATTTAGGAGTAAATATATTTACATTCTATCATGGTAGATGGCTAAAATACAGTTGTAACACTAAGCTTTTGTCTAAACACGCCATCTACTTAGACAATTGCAATGGAAACCACTATGAGACTGTGGTTTGTGTTCATCAACCTGAACTGCAGACTTGTCATGGTTTCTGCAAAATTAGTTCTTCTCATTCAAAAGGGTACAATGTTAGGTCACCAATTAAAGATAAAAATAGTTTCTGGTTTGGAAAGCAACAAAGCAGTTGAACAAATGCAGGTTGAACAACAACCAGAACAACATCAGACTCCATTAAAAACAATA
>SEMN01002053.1:0-16527 GCA_005408345.1 Macquaria australasica | reverse complement strand
GGTCAGCAACAGGTGTGGGTAAGCCTCTTTCAGGGGAGGACCAGCAACCAAATACTCCATCAAAACCTACTAACAGGATACCTGTTTGTTATCTGTGTGGACAGGAAGGTCACACCAAGCCCAGGTGTCCCAAAAACCCAGCCAAGCTAACCCAAATGTGTTTTTTTCCACGACAGAAGGCGGACCTGGGACCTGTGAGCAAGTCATCAATAAAAATCACCACAGTAAAGATAAATGGGGAAAAAGTCAGAGCATTAGTAGACACTGGCAGTACCCAGACTCTGGTGCATAGACAGTATGTACCAAGCAATACCATCTGCACCTTGGAAACCATTCCCATCTGCTGTGTACACGGGGATGAGAAACATTACCCCACTGCTGATCTTTACATTGAAGTGCAAGGGCAGCCCTATCTGCTAAACGTTGGGGTTGCGGATAGGTTGCCATTTGCAGTAGTTTTGGGTGAGGATTTGCCAGTCTTATATGATTTGTTAAAACCATCTAAAACATGTAATGTTGTTGTGACAAGGGCCCAAGCTAAATGTGCAGAGGAGTATCCCTCACCTCTCAGTGCCTTGCCGTTCTATGATGCGGAACTAGAAACACAATCCGGAAAGTGCCGGAAGCCCCGTAGTCAGAGAAGGCAGGAGAAATTTAAACACACTGTGGTAAAACCACCTGTTGAGGCTGCTCCGGATGTGCCCTTAGATTTTCAGATCCCCACCAACATAATTCAAATGCAACAGAACGATCCAACCTTGTCCGCCCTTTTGTTGAGAGCTAGGGAGAAGGAGCTTGAGGATGAGCCTGACAATAGGCTAGAGGGGTATTTTCTACAGGGTGGCATTCTTTATCGTCAGCAGGAGCAGGTTAAGCAGTTAGTGGTCCCTCAAGCAGCCCGAGATATAATACTCTCCTTGGGCCACTCTATCCCCTGGGCTGGCCACCTAGGGAAACACAAGACCACTGCCCGCATTAAGCGTCATTTTCATTGGCCTGGCTTGCGTTCCGATGTAGCACAGTTTTGTAGGAGTTGCCCTCAGTGTCAAAAGGCATCCATTAAAGGCCCTGCTAGAGCTCCACTCCAGCCTCTTCCAATCATTGGCACCCCCTTTGAACGGTTGGGAATGGACATTGTTGGTCCTGTGGAAAGAAGCAAAGCAGGAAATCGCTACATGTTGGTCATTACCGACTATGCTACTAGATATCCAGAAGTTTTTCCAGTAAAGACTGTAAAGGCGAACACAGTGGCCTTTGCCTTGATCCAGTTCTTTTCAAGGGTTGGTTTCCCCCGGGAGATTCTAACTGATCAAGGTACTAACTTCATGTCTACACTGTTGAAACAGGTGTACAAGTTGCTGGGCATCAGGAGTGTACGAACCACCCCATACCACCCTCAGACAGATGGACTGACGGAGCGGTTCAACCAGACTCTCAAACAGATGCTCCGTAAGTTTGTCAGTGACACTGGGTCTGACTGGGATCAGTGGCTTCCCTATCTTCTTTTTGCCTACCGGGAGGTACCTCAGGCCTCCACTGGTTTTTCACCCTTTGAGCTTCTTTATGGCCATGAGGTGAGGGGTCCTCTGACCTTATTAAGAGAAGCTTGGGAGGGGGATCAGGGGAGAGGGAAACCTGTTGATGTCATATCCTATGTTATGCAGATGAGAGAGAAGCTGCAGAAGATGAGCGACCTGGCTCAAACACATATGGCGGAGGCCCAACGACTCCAGAAGACCTGGTATGACCGGTCAGCCCGGATGAGGAGTTTTGGCCCGGGTCAAAAAGTGTTGGTGATGTTACCAACTAGTGACAGAAAACTTCTGGCAAGGTGGCAAGGACCATTTGAGGTGCAGAAGAAGTTGGGACCTACCACCTATCAGGTTGCTGCTCCAGGGCGCCGGCGATCCAGCCGGGTGTTGCATGTTAACCTCCTCAAGGAGTGGGTCCCACGAGCTGAGAAAGCAGAGGTGTTGCTTATCCGGAGTGTGGAAGAGGATGAGGAAGTGGACGACCAGTACATGCCTGCACCAGCACACCCTGACCTGGATATAAGCCATCTCTCTGAAGAACAGCAGTCTCAGGTAAAACCTTTAATTGATCCAGACATATTTCAAGGATACCCAGGCCGCACAAATCTGGTAGAGCATGATATTGGGTTAAAAGCTGATGCAACAATAAGACGTATGAGTTACAGGATCCCGGAGCGCCTCCTGGTGGTATTGAAGAAGGAGGTGGACCTTATGTTGTCTCTGGGAATCATCCAAGCTTCAAAGAGTGAGTGGTGTTAACCCAGTGGTTTTGGTCCCTAAGAAGGATGGAACAATCAGATTTTGCATTGATTTCCGGTACCTGAATTCTGTTTCCAAGTTTGACTCATATCCCACACCACGAATTGATGATCTTATTGAGCGCCTGGGGAAGGCAAAACATCTAACCACCATTGACCTTTGTAAGGGTTATTGGCAGGTGCCTCTCACACAGCGGTCCCGGGAGCTGACGGCTTTTCGTACACCTTGGGGCCTGTTCGAGTTCACCGTCTTGCCATTTGGTCTGCATGGAGCCCCTGCAACCTTCCAAAGATTGATGGATCAGGTACTTGGTGGACTTTCTGACTTTGCTTGTGCATACCTGGATGACATTGTCATTTACAGCGCCACCTGGGAAGAGCATGTGGAACACCTGAAGGAGGTTCTGGGCCGCTTGCAGTCCGCGGGTCTCACCATCAATCCAGCAAAGTGTGTCCTGGCCACGACGGAAACGCAGTACCTCGGTTTCACCATTGGAGGTGGGATAGTAAAACCACAAGTACATAAGGTTCATGCCATCGAATCCTGTCCCCTCCCACAGACCAGGAAACAGCTCCGTTCCTTTCTTGGGATGGCTGGCTTCTACCATCGATTTATACCGAACTTTTCTGCCAGGGCTGCTACCCTGACAGACAGGACTGGCTCGCGGTGTCCCAACCAGGTTCAGTGGACAACGGAGGCTGTGGCAGCTTTCCGAGATATTCAGCAAGCACTGGGTAAGGGACCAGTTTTACAGAGTCCAGACTTTGACAAAGACTTTATTGTACAAACTGATGCTTCTGAGAGGGGTCTTGGGGCTGTGCTTCTGCAGGGACCACCAGAGGACCAATACCCGGTGGCCTATATTAGCCGCAAGTTGTTCCCCAGGGAGGTACGCTATGCAACAGTGGAGAAAGAGGCCTTGGCCGTCAAGTGGGCCCTCGACTCCTTCAAGTACTACCTCCTGGGGAGGGAGTTCATCCTGCAGACGGACCATAAGGCACTACAATGGCTGGAGAAAATGAAGGATACCAACGGGAGGATTACCCGGTGGTATATGGCTATGCAGCCATACCGGTTCAAGGTTCATCACATCGCTGGGAAAGACAATACCACTGCTGACTACCTTTCTCGCTGCCCTAGTGAGGAGTTCGAAGGGGGGAGGCGTGTGATGGCCGCATCTGCAGCCACACAATTAGCATAAGAGTCAGTAACCCCATGCCCGGTCACATAGGTTAAGTTGGACACATTTTGTTAACCACATTACACATATAGAAACACATAAATGACCACACAAACTCTTTAGTTCATATAACATACTTAAGGTTTATTTGGCATTTGTTAATATTACATTAGTCTCTTTTGTAGCGCGCACATTTAGTTAACTTTTGTATGTTTAACAATGTTAAGTTATTTTGAGTTGGTTTAATTCTTTTTCTGTTTTACCGGTGCTGGGGGGGGTCCATACTTTTGCTGCTGGAGTCCTCTGGCTAGGATTAGACAAAAGATGGGTCCCAGGAAGCAGTGGCATTAAATACAGGGAGTGCCAATTAGGACGGCACCAAGTACCCACCACCTGAAGGGGAGATTCGGGTTATTTTAAATAGCCTGTTGTAGATCGAATTTGACTTAGTCTAGTACTTAAGATTCCTTTGACTTTGTTTAGTATGATGTTTATTTCAGTTGAGAGACTTGCCAGGTTATTGGTTTCTTTTCAGTTAATTAGTATGTTAAGTGTTTTATGTAATCCCCCGTGTGTGGAAACTGGTTTGATCACCCAGTATATATGTTCCCCTGTGTTGTTTGTTTGGTAGGTCAGTTTGAAGTTTGATTTGGTTTGGTTTGACATGTTGTTAAATTCTGTTAATTTATTTTGACTAGTTCTGTTTAGTTGACCTCTTTTATGGGCCCAGAACTATTGTTTATGTTTTGTGACTTGGTTAAATAAAAAAAAACCCCTTTTGGGAAGAAAATACCTCTGCGTCCTTGTGCCTTCCTGCCCGGTCCCTCACACTGTCATAATCAGTTTGAGGTTGGGACTCACTCAACATTGTGTGTGCAGCAGGCTGATTCATCACTGGAGTCCGTCCCCCCGCCTCCAGTCCTCAGTTTGACACAGGATGAATTAAAGCATACAGAGGAGGAGCGGCGGAATCCAGATCCGAATCCAATCAAAACGCATTCTGTGATTTTGCGTACCTTGGTCAAAAAATATAATGCGTTAGTTTGTGTTTTTTGTGTATTTTTCTGCACAACAATTTGTTTCCCATTTTCTTTCTCCTTAGAAAACACTGAAATCACTCAGTCTTTGATTAAAACACTAACATTGCTACAAACTGATCAATTGTGAATCACTGTATAACTCATTCCATGCTTTACTGGTGAGTTCTTATCATGAGAAAGAAATTATTTACATATGTACAGGGTGTTTCCTCAGCCGAGCCACTCAGGGCTCCTTTACAGCCTTGGTTTTGAGCAAGCTCTTTCTGTTCGGTGATATTTTCTCACATCAGTGTCAATTGTTCTACTGTTGACAGTTACTAATTTAATTTTTGAATTTATGATTTTAAGCTATCACTGGTGTTTTCAGTGATTTTTCTACAAGCCAATTAATCAGCTGATTTAATGCACGCACGCATTCACTGTCACTCCATTCTCTGATTACACACTTTTCTCATACACACACTCCTTTCATACACACACTGCTCTTATACACGACGTCGCATTCACACCCCCCTAGCCGGCTGTCACTGACCTCAGTGACTTTTACTTATAGCCTGTCCGAGCAGTCCTCCTACCTAGGAGCGGTAACCACAGAACTATTACTTTTTTTTTTTTTTTACTTTTTACTTTTTCTCTTGCTGCCCGTGCAGACCTCCTAACCTTAGGAGCGGTAGCCACAGCTTTAATCTTTTAACAACCTGCCCGTGCAGACCTCCTACCTAGGAGCGGTAGCCACAGGTGTTTTTTCCCATCATCTGACCGTGCAGACCCTCAGACGTCTCAGAGGCGGTATCCTCAGATGTGGTTTTCTTATGCTTGCCCGTTCAGACCTGCTTCAAATCATTCAATAAAGCAGCGGTATCCACAAGACTTTAACTCATACTAGGTGCCTACCCGTGCAGACCTTCTCTGATACAGAGAAGCGGTAGCCGCAGGACTTTTCTATATTATATTCTAAGTCTCAGACTATTATACTATAAAATTTTCTTCATCTAACAAGCTATTTATAATATTTTTCAGTATCAGCTAGATCTCCCGATTCTGAAAATATATATATATTTGTATTTTAGTGCACTTTTTATGCTAAGTTAACAAGCTACCAGGCCAAACTAGCCTGCTAATGCTAAGCCTTGCTGGCCTCTGTTCTCCCTAAGCAAAATACAGTCAAAGTCTGGTCAGTCAAGTCAGTCAACACACACACAAATCACATCTGAACTCTTACTTTAAATCTAGGATGTTTGGAGGAGAAGCAACGTATCGTCTGTGACCTGGGCGAGGACACACCGTGCTCAAAACAACAAGTGTATGCAGATTTTTAAAGTGGCTCTGCTTACCTGTAAATCGGGGCGCCCCTGTTGTTAGAGCTGCAGTGACCTCGTCCAAGCCCCAGGCCCCACAGCCTCTCCTGGCTGGCTCGCCAATTTGATGTGGGAGAAAAATCCCAAAGATGGGCCAGATGTCCTCAGGATCTTCCCCACACTATAAGCACTTCAATACTCAAAAATAATTCAACTGAGTCAAAAGAGTTCAAATATGAATAGAGTTTACTGATAAATCAACAAGTATAGCAAACCCGAGTTAGTTCATGAAGCAACCAACAGTTAAGCATACGAGCGCACACAGACCTGAGTCAGTCCATGAAGTAACTGACAATCCAATGCACACGTCTTCTTTTATAGCCACCCCTTTCACCCTCCTTCTGTGGGCTGCTGACCTTGGCCTTTTTTTCTGTGATGTTTTCAACCTGCTCTGAGCCAGACACTACGGTTTCCTCCCTTTTCTTCCCACTGTCTGATATACTCTAACCTCCCACTGCCAGCTGCTGCACTTAATTAAAAATACAAGACTTCTATGATTATGCCCACATCCAACAACACATGACTACATCATGATTATGACTGAACCTGACTGAACCTGACTTTACCTGACCATTATCAATATGGTTGACTTTGATTGACTTAATATATTAATATATAATATATTAATACTGTAATATTGATGACTTATTTGACCTCTCTGACCTTACCCTGCAATGATTCAATACTGATTCACCATTATACATCAATATTATACCACATTTGGTGAATAAAATTCCCCACAAATTGTAACAGGTGAAAATTAAATTCTTACGTTACAATTGTATTTCAGATATCTGAAATGCAATTCTTACTAGTTACAATTCCAAGCCAACATATCAATAATTTAATTTTGACTAGTCAGAATTGAATTTTAGATATCTACAATTCCATTAATGATATCTGTAATGTCAGAACAATTGTAGATATCTATAATGAACATTGCCACTAGTGAGAACTGAATTGTTGATATCATTAATTAACATTTTGACTAGTGAGAACTGAGTTGTAGATATCATTAATTAGAATTATAACTAGTCAAAATTACATTGTGGATATGTCGACTTGGAATCGTAACACGTCAAAATTGAATTATAGATATCTGTAATTGAGTTTGAATAGAAGTCAATGGTAAAAGTTGACTAGTTGTAATTAAGTTACAGATATCTACAATTAACATTTCCACTAGTAAGAAATGAATGGTTGATATCACAAATTTACATTTTGACTAGTGTGAAATGAATTGTAGATATCTTTAATTAAAATTGTTACGTGTCAAAATTACATTGTGGATATGTTGGCTTGCAATTCTAACTAGTCAAAAAGCAATTGTTGATATCTACAATTGATATTACTGCTACTGATTAAATGTTAAAAGGGCTTGCCATAGTGTTATGTGGTTTGTACAGATTTAGTTGAAAATGTCTTTAGGAATATGCAGCAGTGGAGCACTAACAACACCTGACTTGATGAAAGGGCGGGTCCTGCTTTTAGTACCTGATCTTGGGGCCCAGCTTTTAATTGTAATGTATTTTCATGACCTTCATTATTTCAAGTTTGCACTAATATGTTGCATATTCCTAAATTAGTGTCTCAAATCAAATGACCAGACAGCATTTCTGGGGAATATAAAAACTACACGTTGCACAGTGAGTGGGAGGGGTGTTTTTTTATTTTATCTGACCATAAAAATTGGCAAATGAGAATAATTTGACACATTTCGGCAGGGGCGCTGGAAGTCATTCAGAGTTGGGGGTGCTGAGAGAAAGTTTATTGCAGGTTTATTCCTAATCAGAAGACGATTTATTGTTGACTGAGCTACAGCCACGCTATACGGATAGCAATAGAACAAGGCACCTGAACTGTATAATACACACACACACACACACACACACACACACACACACACACAGAAAACAATAATAACAGAATTAACTGAAGACCGCACTCCAACACTCCACACTACAGAAACGTCCTCTTGCTCTCATTCGAAGCATGTCGCGCTACCAGATTTGTGACAGAAAGAAGAAATAAGGGAGAACACAGATTCTTTTTTGAGACATGAAGGGCAGTAACGATACCTAACCCACCGTCACTAATATCCATGATCCTTCGCGCCAAACTATGTGCTCTGAGTCTGTGCATCAGATACACAGAAAATACATTGAATGTTCAGAAATGAAATAAAATATCATAAAAATACTTTTAGAAAATGTGTTTAATTGGTAAACTTTTTTGCCAGTAGGGGTGCTGCAGCCCCCTCAGCACCCCTACTTCCAGCGTCCCTGCATTTCGGTTGGTACCACACAGTCCTGCGGTGCGACACCCAGCTGTGGCCGCCCGCGGCAGCGCTGAGCGGACCGCTGCTGAGCTGGACTCCAGGCGGGGAGCGAGGAAGAGATTCGGCGCCACAGGTGGTTGCGGCTTCGCTGTAACTTCGCCGAACTGATACCGACGCGGATTCTGCCGAAGTGTCGCAGGAGAAGTTCGCCCTGCCTGCAGACGGGTTCGTGGTTTAATTTGTTCGGCAGCAGCTCTTACTGCCAGTTATAACGGCACCGGTGCCGGTTAGTTATCTAACTCCTGAACACGGGAAGCTTTCCGTCGTCCTGCTGTGTATTTGATCTAATCATCATCATGTATTCTGTTCAGGGTTTCCGCTCGTCTCCACTGTTACGGTAGCATCTCTGCAACATTTCTACATTTATCAGTAACTTCATTGAAAATGCAAAACAAAATACAGAAGTCATACAGTTTTAAAATAGAGCATATACAATATGTGACATTAAATAAACAAAACAATTCATCAAACGTGTTTCACAGTTTTTTTGTGCTTTGCTGTTAGTACAGAATAAAATAAAGGTTTCACAAATACGAACCTGGATTTTAAACCATCAACAAACACGTGGCTGTAATATAAGAAAAACCTATAGCAACATATATCAGCAGACACACTCATTTGCTGATTGACATTGTTAATCACATCTTATTTAATACATATGCCATTATGTCAGCCAAACAATATGACAATATAAAAAAAACATGTAATAAAATGTGCTTCAAGCTGTGACGCAGGTTGTTTTATGTCAAGTTTATGTCATCATCATAAGGTTATAAAGAAAACTTAATTTATACAGCACTTTGTGCAGTTGATGAGTGTCATCACTGAGCATTTTGGCTGAGATGTGAATACTGTTAATGTCTATGGTATTGCTTACATATTTAATCATTTTAAAAATATGCAAAAAGAAAAAGTCACAGCATACATCCCCTAAAAATTCCCCATGACTTGACTTATCAATGTAACAGGAAAGCTGAAAGAGGAGATTCAAACCAAGTGTCTTTAAATATGCAAATGTGTGCATATATATTATCAAAACACAAGAAATTGCACAAAAACTGATACGGTATATGAATGGTATAAAATGCCTGCTCTATATTTTTTCGTACCTAAGCAGCGTGAACTCCAGCCTCCAAAATGAGCATGAAGTTGAATCAATACCTCCCTGAAACAGATTCAACAAAAAACTGAACATGTAGCCTGTTTAAAGGTACAACTTATTTCAGGGCTGTTGTATTAATTTTAACTAGATCCTAATCCTCTGTGACAGTCTCAACTAAAACTGCACTTTATAAGGGTCACAGATGTAGGAGTCATGAGATATTTGTATGTTGTGGCTTGGCAGGAGACTGTCAGGTGTTCATGTCATTTTGGCCTCACCCTGAACGCATGAACTTGAATAAACCACACTGAGCTAACGTCCCATGAGGCTCTAAATGCTGCTTCAGAGGCTTTTGTTAAGTCTGCAGGGGAAATGAATTACTGGTGATTTTATGGGCGTGAAAATGATCGCACGTTGATATCTGCTGATTATCAGCCATCAAACCGTGCTGTATTACTCAGAGTCTTCAAGAACACATCAGTTGAACTCTAAAGTAAACCTCAGGCATTATTTACAACACACACACACACACACGCTGCCAAGGAATCGTTCTTTCCTTCGCTCTCTGGCAGCAGATCAGAAAGGAAACCGAGGTCTGGTTACTGGTTAACTCAGACGATGAAGCTCTTCTCACGTACGCACAACAAGCTGCTGACTGGAGTTTGAACCGCCGTCGTCTGAGGCACAAAAACACACAAAACATACAGCCAGATATCCTCTAAATTTCCACTTCTTTTTAATTAGGCTCTCTGTGCAGAATCCATAAAGACAATTGTTCCAAACCCTTTTGGCTTATTGATCAGAATCAACTCGACTTGCTAACTACTATCTCTGGTTGTCACAGCTCTCAAAATACACTCACTTCCCACTTTAATGCTACATTTATGAACCTTAATATAACGTTCAGATGTCAGAGAGGAGCTGAGTCAGCTCTGTGGATATTTGTGTTGATTGTGAGGTGGTCCTTTTTTTCCCGTCTATAAATTAACTTAACTAAGTGTAGTTTGCATTGTTCACTTGGCAGCTTATAGGCACACAGCAGCATGGCTACATCTTCACACCTGGCCAGTGGACATATACCTGTCAATATTTCAATTTCTTCTTTTGCGAATTTCAAGTTGCAAAAGCCAAGCAATGCAGATTCCTCCCCTCGGAAAATAACTTTCTAACTAAATAAAATAACTAAACACAACTTGTGGTATCTAGCCATGCAGGTATAGCCACAGGGATACAGGTGTCTCAGAGACATATTTGGCCGAGATGAAGACACTGTTTCTACATTAGTTTAAACATATCTTTGGCATTTCTGTACTGACATTTCTTGTTACTTATGTGCCGATAACGATATATGATAAGCTAGTAGTGGCTAATATATTGGCCCAGCTGATTTATCAGTCTAGTTTTAGATTGAACCATAATGTAAAACCAAAACTAGGTGCTAAAAGAGGCTAAAAGCTCAGTAGAGCTAAAGGAAACTGCAGCTGAGTAATTATTATCTGTAGGCTTGTCACTGAGAGCCCTTTCTCAATACAAAAATTCATTTTTTCCATTGTTAATATAAAATGATTGATTAGTGCAGCTTTAACCAAGCTTAGCAGAAGTAGATATTGTCAGAAAACAAATGAAATACGCTGTCAATAAAAGTTTTGCCTTTAAAAACTCATTCAATTCAATTCAGTTTTATTTATATAGCGCCATATCATAACAAAGTTATCTCAGGGCACTTTTTCGAGTAGAGCAGGTCTAGACCGACTCTTTATATTTACAGAGACCCAACAGTTCCCACCATGAGCAGCACCAGGAGACAGTGGCAAGGAAAAACTCCCTTTAACAGGTAGAAACCTCGAGCAGAACCAGAACCAGGCTCGTGTGTTTTAGGTGACAAGGTTATAAACGGTGCGTCCATCCAAGCTGACTTCATGTGACAGAAACAAGCTGAACTTACCAAAATAACTTCACCCCTCCGGCGCTCGCTGACCTTCTGTCACTGCTGTTCCTGAGCTGCTTACACTGAAACGGGTTCACAGCAGATCCTGATTGATTGACTGGAGGGCGTTAGCGGGTGTTGCCGTGCTGATTAACATGTGGCAGCGCTGGCACAGCTTCTTTCACGCCGTCACTGCTTCATCTGGTGGCAGGAAGCTGGCGGCTGTGTTTAGCCTCACGTATACACACATTTCTCAGAAACAAAGCTCCAGGGAGCGAGCGGCGGCGGCAGTGATGAGGCGTGATTGGGCGCGATGTGACACGTCTGCACCGGCTGCGTCAACACATAATGACTGATATACACTCTCTTATTAAGTGTTTTGTAATCAGATACAGGGTTGTTTCTGTTCCAGATGTCCTTGAACGCAACCGGCAGGGTCAGTGAGAGAGCTACTGACAATAATGCTGATAAGCACTGATAATACTACTACTGATACACAGGCTGGCAATAATATTTTTGTAAAAATTGAAACAATAATTACAGGAGATGTCAAAGATATTCAGTTTACTGTCACAGACAAGCAGCAGATCCTCACATTTGAGAAGAATGTTTGGGATTTTAGCTTGATAAAGGACTTTTTAAGGATAATTAATTGATTACCAATATTGTTGATTAATTTTCTGTCGACTGACTATAAAAGATCAATTGACTGATCGTTTCAGCACTAATATATGGAAATAATACTAATTTACCACATGTTCCTTAAAAACCTTCTCCTTAATGCTAAATCGTGTACTTCCGTTAGTACACTCACATGCAGTACACTGTGTACACTGTACTGACTTGTGTAGTGAGTTAATTTTGACAGAGTAGTGTCGTCTCAGATCGAATACTGCTGTTGTGCGCTTACCGGAAATGACGATCGCAGCCTTTGACCGCGTCTTCTTTTTAATGACAGATTGCAGCAGGCGGAGCTTTATCGCCAACATTTTGCCGCACGCCGAAATATCTGCCAGCACGTTTGCTCGCTTGACTTCAATTCAGTTATATTAAAAATGAATGAAAAATGAGCGTGCTTTTACTTTTAGCCGTAACAATCGCAACCGCCATTTTCATACGTTGGTGCCCCCCCCCTTCCGCTACATAGCCAAGATGGCGACCGTTGAGGGTGAGAAGTGCGCAGCGCTCCTCACTCAACTTTCTGACCGTTATGAGAACATCATCCGGGTACTCATAGTACACTGCATTTTGCCATACTTGTCAGTGTGAACGCACTTATGCACTCAAAATATTAAGTGTAAGTATGGAAGTACGTGATTTGAGACACAGTCACAGTCTTCCTCAGCTTATGGAGTTTGTACTGATTGTTTTAATTATTATTATAGAGTCTCTGTCCCCTGAGAAAGACCATTAGATGTGGCCGAAAAGCTCTGGAAAAAGCTAGTAAATGGACATTTTTAATACATGGAAGTTTTAATACTGTTTCATGATCATCATCATCTGTGTCCAACTAAAAAAGTCCAAAAATATTCAGTGTACTATCAAGAAAATCAGAAAGTATTTACATTTGAGAAGCTGGAACCAGAGTTTATGTCAGTTTGACTTAAAAATGATTTAAACAATTCACTCAATCAATTATCAAAACTGTTGCCTATTAATTTTCAGTAGATTTACTAATCAATTAATTGACTTAGCATTGCAGTGCTATACTACAGACTATTTTAATAGGTTATATTGTAGTTTGTGGACAGCAGTTGGAGATATAGGAGCATGAGTGAGATTGTTTTTGTCATTTAAAATAAATATTCTGTGTCATTACCTTAATATATAAACTATTGGATATATAGCGTGTTGTGCAGCTCTGGCTCTGGGTCATACAGCAGCAGTGCTTCAGGTCATACCTCTCTGGTAGCGCGAGCTCCAGTCCTGCGTCACCCAGTCGTCGGTGCGCGCGGCTCTGGGCACCAGGCGCTCTGGGCACCAGGCGCTCCGGAGCGCACGAGGCTGTGAGTGCAAGATTCAAAAAGTAAAAGTAAAGGTTCGGTTAACCGTCTGAAGCGACCGCGGATTATTAACAAACTCTTCTGGATTCATTTGGCTTTTTGGGGAAAGAACACAACAGGTAGACATTCTGCTGACCATCAACAAGGTTAAATTTCATTTTTTAAATGAAAATAAGAGTAAAACGACTTTCTTTTCCAAATATAAACGTGTTTTTTTTGTAATCGCCTGAACTAGACAGTACAGGCAGAAATTTGTGTTAAAATGCTGGTTTGAGACTTTTGTTTATGTTTTTGAGAGTGAAGATGAAGGAATATCTGCTTTTCTGTGTCAAATTTGAAGCAAAAATTTTAGTCAAATCCTGACAGAAAAGTTAGAAACTCTAGCTGTCTGAAACCTAGCTGTTATTAGTTTAGTTAATAAAACTGAATGGATAGCAATCAATAAAACTCCACTGCTTCAACTAAATTCTCAGCAAAGAAAGCAAAACATCCGGTCACACTTTCAAAATGAAAACCTCATTGACAATACCTTGGAATTTAATTTTTTGAATCAAGCAAAGTCTACCAGGCTATATCACTGTAATATTTTTGTTATATGTTTACATGTGTAATTCTTTATAATTAATGTGCTGCTGTTAAAGTGACATTTGTTTTTTTAATTTTTTAAAGCAAACCTGCCTGGTGTCCAGATCCCGGAGGAGCTGCCCTCCTGCAGGTACAGGAGGGCTGACGCCAGACCTGGAGAGACTTTTTTGGGAGCTCAGGTTGAGCCCCAGGTTGGGATTGGAGTCAAAGTTGAGTTTGCTACCGGAGTTCCTGCTGAGGGTGGTGTTGAAGGTGATTTTAGGAATCCAGTCCAGGTCGAGGATGGGGTTGGGGTTGAGGCTGGGGTTGCAGATGGAGTTGCGGTTGGGATGGGAACCAGAGATGGCAGTGAGATCAGGGTTGCAGACAGGATTGGAAACAGTTCTGGAGCCGGGATTGACCCTCAGATTGGAGCTAAAGATAGCACTGGGATTGAAGCTGCGGTTGGGGTTGGAGCCAGAAACGAAGCAGCAGTCAAAGTCGGAGATAGACTCATGGCAGGGGCCAAGATAGATAAGGCCAGGGTCCTACCTTGTGCCTGCCCCTGGAGCGTCCACCCCAGATCCAAAGAACGGAGGTACCGCAGCAGCCACAGGTTGGTGCTGCACTACATCGTCCCCTGCATGAACTTCTACGGCATGTGCACCGTTGACAACTGTCTCGGGAGCAAAACTGGGGACCGGATTCTGCAGGAGGTCTCTGGGCTCCACCGTGCTGGGAGGATGCGGGACGGCGAACTGGCTGGCAGGGGACTGGAGCCCACCAGGAGTATTCGGGGGGACCAGATCGCTCGGGTTGGAAGGGAAGGAGCCGGGCTGCGAGAACATCGACTACCTGCTGTTGAGGATGGACAGACTGATCACCTACGCAAACGGGAAGCTGGGATACCGTCAGATCAGAGGGAGACACAGCAAGGTCGGTACCTGAGTCAGCAGTGTGTTTTACATCCAGAACCCACCAACATATCAGCCCACAAACACCCCAACTGGCTTTTATAGTTTGTTTGACTACCAACTTGAGGTGGGTTAATTTTACCCAGGACCCTCGTGACCCTGAACAACTGTCTGGGTGTTTTTTTTTTTTTTTAAATACACCGGCAGAGTCTCAACTCAACTCAACTTGTATAACGGCTTCCGAGTCAAATATTCCACTTTCAGTTTAAAGACAAAAAGTAAGTTATGAGACCACTTCCCTTAAAATGCTTCAATAACTTCAGGAATGCACACGTTTTATGTAAACTAGGGTCCCTCACATTGAGACACCTTAATGATTAATGTAAAGATGGCTCTACTGGAGATTAAAGTTACTCGTTCTTTCACCTTTACATCTTAAACCTCATGGACCCACCTGTGCAGCCAAATGTTGTTCAAACCCACTGAACCTTAGATCCCAAAATTAGATCCCAAAGATGCCAAATATGTCAGGCTGAATTTGGGGAAATTTGTGTAAAATAATGTACAACACGTAGAAGATTTCCATTTGATGGCCTTATTAAAAAGCCTGTTGTTTGAATATTTGATTAAGTGTAAACATCATAAAGAGTTTACATTATACAATTACAATTAACCCTTTTTTAAGGCTGGTTCTGATGTTATTTAGACTATCTTTAAAGTGGCGTTTGGTTGCAGTGTGGCAGTCTTTGAAACAACAATTTCATAATCATAAAGACAGGAAATTGACAGAATATGGGGGGAAATAAGTCATGGTGTGAACAGTTTATAATAATTTTAAGTCAAAAAATCATATGTGAGGTGGACTTCAGACATCAGTATTTCCAAAATCTCTGGGCAAAACTGTATGTTAAAGGAGTTAACCTGCATATTTAAAGTCATTAAGTCATTAAATAAAATACACAGAGGTTGACTAAACTGCAGCAGTTGAATACAAATAGACAGAAATACAAAAGTCAAAGAGAACAAGAGGTTTTATATTCAGTGATATTGTGTTTAAATATGCTACACACAAACATGAGCCCAACTCTGTTCATTATAATAATAATAATACTATAATTACTATTATTGTTATCATTATAGTAATAATAACAATAATAGTTATTATTAATAATAATTATAGTATTAATCATAATAATTATAATAACAATTATTATTGTTTTTATAATAATAATTATTAGTATTATTATTATTTTTATTATTTTTATCATTATTATCATTTTTATCATTATTAGTATTATTATTATCATTATTATTTTTATCATTATTATCATTATTATCATTATTATTATTATTATCATTATTATTTTTATTATTATTATTATTATCAATATTATTTTTATCATTATTATTATTATTATAATTATTATTATCCTGTGTAGGCTGTCAGTCTCTTCCCGCGCGTGGTCAGCTTCACGTCCACTGTGTGCTTCCTCGCGGGCAGAGGGCTACATGCGGCTCGTGGTGTCGTCAATGGCGGCGGGAACGCAGCGCGCGGGCACGTAGCGGAGAGCAGTGACTCCTTTTACTTTACCGACAGTTTATCAATGAAAAGCAGCGACGTGTCGTGACGTGTCGATGAATGATAGGCTGCAGTTTCTGTTGTTAACTATTATGGAACCTCTCGCGGGATTTACCCAGAAGTTACTATAAACACACGTGATGTAATAATATACGTTATATAAATCAGAGAGAGGAGCCCTTCCCCCTCCTCCTCCCCCTCCTCCTCCTCCTCCTCCTCCTCCTCCTCCTC
>SEMN01002052.1:0-16531 GCA_005408345.1 Macquaria australasica | reverse complement strand
ATCTTTAGATAATGTGTTTTGAAGGTGTTCGGGGCCAAGTACAATAACTTCGGTTTTGTCTGAGTTTAACATCAAAAAATTGCAGGTCATCCAGGTTTTTATGTCCTTAAGGCATGCTTGAAGTTTAGCTAATTGATTGGTTTCATCTAGCTTGATCGATAAATATAATTGGGTATCATCTGCATAACAATGAAAATTTATGGAGTGCTTCCTAATAATATTGCCTAAAGGAAGCATATACAAGGTAAATAGAATTGGTCCAAGCACAGAACCTTGTGGAACTCCGTGACTAACTTTGGCGTGCATAGAGGATTCATCATTAGCGTGTACAAACTGATATCGATCTGATAAATAGGATTTAAACCAGCTTAGTGCAGTACCTTTAATGCCAATAAAATGTTCTAGTCTCTGTAATAGAATGTGATGGTCAATGGTATCGAATGCAGCACTAAGATCTAGTAAGACAAGTACAGAGACAAGTCCTTTGTCTGATGCAATTAGAAGGTCATTTGTAACTTTCACCAGTGCTGTCTGTGCTATGATGCACTCTAAATCCTGACTGAAAATCCTCAAGCAGCTTGTTGTTGTGTAGAAAGTCACACAACTGATTGGCGACTTCTTTCTCAAGGACCTTAGAGAGAAAAGGAGTGTTAGATATAGGTCTATAATTTGACAAAATCCCTGGATCAAGAGTGGGCTTTTTAAGAAGAGGCTTAATTACAGCTACTTTAAAGGACTGTGGCACATAGCCTTTAAATAAGGACAGATTGATCATATCTAGTACATAAGTGCTAACTAGGGGTAAAATTTCTTTAAGCAGCCTAGTTGGGACGGGGTCTAAGAGACACGTTGATGGCTTAGATGAGGAAATCATGGAAGTTAGTTGATTACGGTTGATGGGAGAAAAGCAGTCTAAATGTACAGGTTTTGCAGTTGTTTCTAAGGTTCCTGTGTTTGAAGATAAGTCAGTACCAACTGAGGGCAGGAGGTGCTGAATTTTGTCTCTAACAGTTAGAATTTTATCATTAAAGAAGCTCATAAAGTCATTACTACTGAGGTCTATAGGAATACATAGCTCAACAGAGCTGTGACTCTCTGTCAGCCTGGCTACAGTGCTGAACAGAAACCTGGGGTTGTTCTTATTTTCCTCTATTAATGATGAGTAGTAAGCTGCTCTGGCATTCTGAGCCTTCCTATAGAATTTTAAGACTATCTTGCCGAGTAGCATGATTCTTCCAGATTGGTGGAACGCCATTTCCTTTCAAGTTTTCGCGATGTTTGTTTTAATTTGCGGGTTTGCGGGTTATACCATGGAGCTAACCTCCTCTGTTTTATTATCTTCTTTTTTAGAGGGGCAATAGAGTCGAGTGTTATTCGTAGTGAGCCTGCAGCACTATCAACAAGATGATCAATTTGGGAGGGACTAAAGTTAGCATAGGAGTCATCTGTTACATTGAGACATGGAACTGAATTTAATGCCGATGGAATCACTTCCTTAAATTTAGCTACAGCACTATCAGATAGACATCTAGTGTAGGAATGTTTGTCTAATGGCGTGTAGTCCAGTAATAGGAATTCAAAAGTTAATAGAAAATGGTCTGATAAAAAAGAATTCTGTGGAAAGACTATTAGATGTTCAATTTCAATCCCATAAACAAGAACAAGGTCGAGGGTGTGGTTAAAACAGTGAGTGGGTTTATGTACACTCTGACAGAAGCCAATCGAATCTAGTAATGAGATAAACGCAGCACTAAGGCTATCATTTTCTACATCCACATGAATATTAAAATCACCTACAATAATTATTTTATCCGTTTTAAGGACTAAACCTGATAAGAACTCTGAGAATTCAGATAAAAATTCAGAATACGGTCCAGGAGCTCGGTACACTATAACAAATAGAATTGGCTGTACTGTTTTCCAGGTTGGGTGTGAAAGGCTAAGAACAAGGCTTTCGAACGAGTTATAATTTAGTTTAGGTTTAGGTTTGATTAATAGGCTTGAGTCGAAGATGGCTGCAACTCCACCTCCTCGGCCTGAGCCTCGAGGAATGTGAGTATTAATGTGACTGGGGGGAGTGGATTCATTTAGGCTAACATATTCACCTTGACATAGCCAGGTTTCAGTAAGACAAAATAAATCAATATTATGATCTGATATTAGATCGTTTACTAGAACAGCTTTAGATGAGAGAGATCTGATATTTAAGAGTCCACATTTAATTCTCCTATTTTGTTGTACTGTTGCAGTGGTGGTTTTACTTTTTATTAGGTTTTTATGTGTAACTCCTCTTCTGTTTACTTTGGATTTAAATAATTTAAGTGGTCTGGGGGCAGACAACCTCTCTGTGGAGTTTAGGGTGGGTAACTGCTCTAATGGAAGCGCAGAGAAGCGTGTAGGACTGCAACTCTGCCTCCTGGTCTGGACCACAGACTGTATTAAGTCTATGGTCTGAACTCTGAGTTGTCATGGCTTTGGGCCACTAATAAATTCGGCCAGATTTCTAGATATGAGAGCGGCTCCATCCAAAGTGGGATGAATGCCATCTCTCCTAATCAGACCAGGTCTTCTCCAGAAAGTCCGCCAATTATCTACAAAGCCCACCTCATTACCTGGACACCACCTCGACAACCAGCGGTTGAATGATGACATGCGGCTATACATGTCATCGCTAGTAAGATTAGGCAGGGGCCCAGAGAAAACTACGGAGTCCGACATTGTCTTTGCATATGTACACACCGACTCCACATTAATTTTCGTGACCTCCGATTGGCGCAATCGGCTGTCATTACCGCCGACGTGAATAACAATCTTAGCATATTTACGCTTATCCTTAGCCAGCAGTTTTAAATAGGATTGAACGTCGCCCACTCTGGCCCCTGGGATGCATTTGACTATGGTCGCTGGTGTCGCTAATTTCACGTTTCGCAAAATGGAGCTGCCAATAATCAGAGTTGGTTTCTCAGCGGGTGTGTCGCTGAGTGGAGAGAACTTGTTAGAAACGTGAACGGGTCGGTGGTGAACCGTGGGCTTTGGTTTAGGGCTATGCTTCTTTCGGACAGTCACCCAGCCTCCCTGGCTTCCCGGCTGCTCGGGAGTTGCCGGGAGACGGCTGGCAGAAGCTACCTCTGGTCGGCTCGCACCGGCTAGGGGCTGGCTAGCTACGGCTGACTGACTCTCCATGGTGCGGAGCCGCAACTCTAACTCACTGAGCCTCGCCTCCAGCACAGTGAATAAACTACATTTGTTACACATACCATTATCGCTAAAGGAGGCTGAGGAGTAACTAAACATCTAACACACCGAGCAAGAGAGAGCAGGAGAGGGAGAAGGAGAGAGAGACGCCATCGCTAACTGAGCTAAAGTAGCAACTAACTAGCGTGTAAACAACTGTGGGATTAGCGGAAAGTCGCTAACAGGAGAGAGATATGAGTGCTTAAACAGAGCTAGTGTATCCTTAAATGTATAGTGGGTAATTAACCGCTATAGTAAAGAAAATATCAAAATTAACTGGGTTTAGCTGGAGCAGCGAACTTTGCAATCAGTAACACAGAAACACCGGTAACCGGAAATGAGACAATACGTTCACCTGAGCACGTCAGCACGTCAGTCACCCAACCACGTGTCATTCACGTGTCATTAAAGGGATTTGCAGCTGTTTCTGATAAGATAAGATAAACCTTTATTGTCCCACAGCGGGGAAATTTTCAGCGTTACAGCAGCCAGCAAAAATGTCATATATAGAAATACAATAAAAAATAAATAGAAAAATAGAAAAATAGTCCTGTACACAGTATAGACAGAAATAAATAATAGAGTGACTGAGTGCAGTTGTAAGTATGAACAAATAGATGAGATAAAAATATTGCACATATATAATATACATGTACATGAAAATATTTCACAGCAACATATGAAGTAGATAACATCATGAATAAAATATATGCATGAAGATAATGCACAGCAGCAGATGAAGTATAGTAGCGAATAGTCTGCACACTGACAGTCAATTGTAGATTACCAGGAGTTGTACTGATTATAGAGTCTGACAGCAGCAGGCAGGAAGGACCTACGGTACCTCTCCTTCAGACACCGCGGGTGGAGCAGCCGATCGCTGAAGGAGCTGCCCAGTTCTGATAGAGTGACATGTAGGGGGTGGGAAGTGTTCTCCAGTAGTGATGATAGCTTGGCCACCATTCTCCTGCCTCCCACCACCTCCACTGGGTCCAGGGGGCATCCAATGACAGAGCTGGCCTTCTTTACCAGTCTGTCCAGTCTCTTCCTATCCCTGGAAGAGATGCCACTGGCCCAACAAGTCACCCCATACAAGACAGCTGATGCCACCACAGAGTCATAGAAAGTCCTCAGGAGCGCACCCTGCACTCCAAAAGACCTTAGTCTCCTGAGCAAAAAGAGACGGCTCTGGCCCTTCTTAAACAGAGCGTCCGTATTGTCTGACCAGTCCAGTTTGTTGTTCAAGTGAACACCCAGATACTTGTACGATCTCACAATCTCAATGTCCGTTCCCTGGATGTTCACTGGTGTAGGTGGAGGGAGTTTGTGCCTGCCGAAGTCCACCACCAAGCTCTTTGGTTTTACCCGCGTTGATCTGGAGGCGGTTCTGCTGACACCAACCCACAAAGCCCTGGGTCAGTTCTCTGTACTCCCTATCATCCCCGTCGGTGATGAGGCCGACGATGGCAGAGTCGTCAGAGAACTTCTGCAGGTGACAGTTCGAAGTGTTATGGGTGAAGTCCGCTGTGTAGAAGGTGAACAGGAAAGGCGCCAGAACGGTTCCCTGTGGAGCCCCTGTGCTGCAGAGAAGTGTGTCAGACACACAGTCCTGTAACCTCACATACTGTGGTCGGTTTGTGAGATAGTCCAGGATCCATGCTGCCAGGTGATGGTCCACCCCAGCGTGCTCCAACTTGTCCCCCAGAATCCTGGGCTGGATGGTGTTAAAAGCACTGGAGAAATCAAAAAACATGATCCTCACAGTGTTTCCAGCCTTTTCTAGGTGAGAGAGGGATGTGTGAAGTAGGTAAATGACAGCGTCATCCACCCCAATGCCGGGTTGGTAGGCAAACTGCAGAGGGTCCATACATGGGCTCACCAGCGGACGCAGGTGGACAAGGACCAGTCTCTCCAGGGTCTTCATCAGGTGAGAGGTCAATGCCACTGGCCTATAGCCATTGAGGTCCTTGGGGTGTGGGGTCTTCGGCACAGGAACCAGACACGATGTTTTCCACAGTTTTGGCACCCTCCCCAGCTTCAGACTCAGGTTGAACAGGTGCTCAACAATCCCACACAGCTGGTCCGCACAGGACTTCAGAAGTCTGGAGCTGATGCTGCCTGGGCCCGCCACCTTCCTCACCCTTATCTTCCTCAGTTCATTTCTCACCTGGGATGTTGTGAGGAACAGCCCGGTTGATCTTGTAGGGGGCATGGGGGTTGAATGGGGGGTGTTTGCGGGTGTGAAATGGGGAGATGGGCCCAGCCCAGGCTGTGGTGTGGGTGTATTAAGTGGCTGTAAGCTGAGGGCTGTGGGGAGTGGTGAGATGAGGGGGGGGGGCTGCTGGCAGGGAGGGTAGATGGTAATGATGGTTGCAGAGGAGACAGGGCAGGGGGAGGGGTAGGTGCCTGATCGAATCTGTTGAAGAATACGTTCAGGTCATTTTCCCACTTCTGATCCCCCGCAGGCCGGGGCTTGGAGTCCATATGGCCCGAGATGGTTTTAAGGCCCTTCCAAACTCCTCTGGTGTTATTTTTCTGCAGTTGACTCTCCAACTTCCTCCTGTAGCTGTTTTTCCCCTCCCTGATCCTCCTCCTTATCTCTCGCTGAACTCTCTTCAACTCATCCTTGTTACCCGAAACAAAACTCTTTTTCCTTGAGGAGAGCCTTAATATCAGGAGTGATCCAGGTTTTATTGTTGGCGAAACAACGTACAGTCCTAGTGGGGACGGTGTTTTCCACACAGAAGTTTATGTAGTCCGTCAGACAGTCTGTGAGGTTGTCAATATCCTCCCCATGAGCGTCACTAAAAATGTCCCATACAGTAGTGTCAAAACAGTCCTTCAAAGCATCCTCTGCTCCGTTAGACCACTTCTTCACTGTGCGTGGGACAGCAGGCAGCCTGCGCACAAGAGGTCTGTAGACAGGCCTGAGATGCACAAGGTTGTGATCAGATCTGCCCGGGGGGGGGGGGGACTCAATGAGATTTATGCATCCTTGGTGTTGGCATAACATAAGTCCAGTATTCTGTTGTATCTGGAATGGCACGTAACATACTGAGTGAATGTGGGTAGAGAGGAGGACGGAGGGGCATGATTAAAATCACCAGAGATGACGAGGAGGGCATCTGGGTGTTGTGTCTGCAGCCTGCTTACTGCTGAGAGCAGGATATCACAGGCTGCCTCAGCGTTAGCAGAGGGGGGAATGTAAGCTACCATGACGATGGCATGCGAGAATTCCCTCGGTAGATAGTATGGCCTCATGCTAACAGCTAGCAGTTCAATGTTCTTGTCGCAGGTTTGCTCTTTAACAGTGATGTGCCCAGGGTTACACCATCTATCATTAACAAGCACTGCCAGCCCTCCTCCCTTCCTCTTACCGCTCTCCTTCGTCCTGTCTGCCCGAAAAAGTTGGAAGTCATTTACCGAAACGTTCATATCCGGAGTTAGCGCGGTTAGCCAAGTCTCCGTGAATAGCATGATGCTACACTCCCGGTATTCCCTCTGATGTCGGGTCAGTGCCGCCAGCTCGTCCATCTTATTGGTGATAGATCTTACATTCCCCATGAAAATCGATGGGAGGACGGGTGTATAACGTCTTCTCCTGGCGCGGCGCTGAGCCCAGCTCGGCTTCCCCATCTCCTCCTCCTAAGCTCGCTGGGCACATCAGGTCTCTCCCCGGGTGGTAGCACCGCTGTATGACGGAGAGCTAACAGCTGATCCCTGGTGTAAACAATGGAATCACCATGGCTGCCGGCGGTAACTACGGACAAGGTCTCTAAGGGCATCAACAGTCTTGTTTCCATAAAGGATAAACAAAATGTCCCAAAAACGCCAAAGACGCCAAAAAGTAGCAATATAACAAGTACTAAAAATACATAGCAAATACATACAGATATATAGCAAAAAAAAAGAACGAGTATACTTCACTACCAAACTAGTAAACTCAAAAAAACTGCAAAAAGCTGCTGCAACAGGCACTCACAGCGGCGCCGGAACAAAAAAATAAATAAAATAAATAAAAAAATACTCTAATAGATAATAGATAATAAATAATACTATAATAGAAATCCTTTCAAATTATAAGGATTCAGGATTCAATTGTAGAGCTAATGCAATTGTTCTATAATTTTCTTGTATAGGCCTTCTTCAAATGGTAAAATTAGTTCTTCACCTTTTGAACATAACAAATATAACAAAACTGCCTGGAATATTGGGGTCTTTATCTCAAAGATGTTTTGACATCCATTGAAGTGAACAACGGTCCCTGGCACTGTAAGTGCAAGGAACCTATTGTTTTTGGAAGGATTATTAGGGCCCGAGCACGAAGTCATGCGAGAACCCTATTGAAACTGAAGGGATTATTATTATTCGGGCCCGAGCACCAAAATTCGGTGCAAGGACCTATTGAATTTGTAAGAGTTATTATTATTATTATTAGGGCCCAAGGACCCTATTGAATTTGCAAAAATTATTATTATTATTAGGGCCCGAGCACAAAGTCGTGCAAGGACCCAATTGTATCTGAAGGAATTATTATTATTATTCTTTGTCCAAATAAATCACACTTTTCACTTTCAATTCAGTTTTATTTATATAGCACTATATCATAACAAAGTTATCTCAGGGCACTTTTTTGTATAGAGCAGGTCTAGACGACTCTTTATATTTACAGAGACCCAACAGTTCCCACCATGAGCAAGCACTAGGCGACAGTGGCAAGGAAAAACTCCCTTTTAACAGGTAGAAACCTTGAGCAGAACCAGGCTCTGGGTGGGCGGTCATCTGCCTCGACCGGTTGGGTTGAAGGGGGGGTGGGGGGGCAGGAGGAAAGAGAACATACAGCAGCACAGTATAATAATAGTAATACTAATAATAAGAGCAATAACAGTAACAGCAGCAGTGGGTGTAGAGCAGGAACTCGGGGGCAGCAGGTGGCTTGCAACCATAGATCCAGACTCTACAGCTCCGGAGTCAAAAATACCTGCAGAAAGCAACAGGAGAGAGAGAGAGGGGAGAGAAAGCACACAACTACGGGAAGAAGTTGAGTTAGTAACAAGCATTGATGGAATATGAATGCGTACAGATGGAGAGGGAGAGGAGGAGAGAGGAGAGAGGAGCTCAGTGCATCATAGGAAGTCTCCCGGCAGTGTAGGCCTATAGCAGCACAACTAACTTTTGAGGGGCTAAACATGCTCAAAAAGTCATGAAACGTTGCACATGCGTCAGAAGTGGTGAAAATGTATATATTTTATAGGTCTTGCGCATGGGTGTGGCAAACTGGCTCGATAGCGCCCCCTACAATTTTTTAACAAACTAGCCTCTGCAGCACGTTTCACCTAGATGTACAAAATTTGATATGCATATATATCATGTTGAGACTTAAAAAAAGCCTCTTGGAGCCCTACCCTAAACCCAACAGGAAGTCAGTTATTTTTAATAAACTCGTGTAATTTATGCCATTTGACTTTGACAAACTAGTCCTAGAGATTTTATCGGATCGACTTCAAATTTGGCCAGTGCCATCTCAAGACCTTTGTGTTTACGCATTTCGCCGTCAAACAGGAAGTGGTTTATAACTCTACTGTACATTGTCCAAGAGGCCCTAAACTTACCATGTTTCATGACCCCCCTGGCCTGAAGGCATCTATACGCTAATTTTAAGCCACAGTTATAGCCCCACCTCTTCAATTCAATTCAATTCAGTTTTATTTATATAGCGCCATATCATAACAAAGTTATCTCAGGGCACTTTTTCTAATAGAGCAGGTCTAGACCGACTCTTTATATTTATATTTATATTTACAGAGACCCAACAGTTCCCACCATGAGCAAGCACTAGGCGACAGTGGCAAGGAAAAACTCCCTTTTAACAGGTAGAAACCTCGAGCAGAACCAGGCTCAAGGTGGGCGGTCATCTGCCTCGACCGGTTGGGTTGAAGGGGGAAGGGGGGAGCGGGAGAGAGAGAGCAGGAGGAAAGAGAACATACAGCAGCTCGAAATGAGCTGCTGTATGTTCTAGTCACAGCAAGAAATGACACGCCTTATATTCTGACGTGCTACTCCTAGTGGGTTGAGCAGAACAACCTCAAATGTGGGCGGTAAAGCCTTAAGACCTTGATGATGCTTTACAGTGAAAATTGTGAGTTTACATTGAAGGGCGTGGTCGTGGTGGCGCAGAGAATTTTGATGTTTCATCATGAACAATGAAACAGTTGTAACTCTGCTCCATATGATCAGATCTTTTCAATATTTCTCACATTTGATGAGATTACCGTCCTGAAGACATGTAGGGGTCAATATTGAATCAAAGTCATAGTGCCACCTAGTGACAACAGGAAGTTACAGGCCCTATACTTTTAATCAGTACTCCTAGCAGATTAACCAGATCCATCTCAAATTTGGTCAGCAAAGTCTTAAGACATTGATGATGCTTCACTGTGAAGATTGTGTTTTATCAAACGATGTTGCCATGACAACACATTGTTCGCCATGAAATACGAAGCTGTTTTTGAGGGGCTAGGGATGCTTGAAAACTCACCAGACTTTGCACATGCATCATCAGTGGCACAAATGTACATCTGATATGGGTGTGGCAAAACGGCTCGATAGCGCCCCCTTAAAGCCCCCCTTAAAATTTGACGTAAATTCATGAAATTCGGGTGGCACATGCATCATGCCTAGACTTTAAAAAAAATCCTCTTGGAGCCATACCCTAAAATGCACAGGATGTCAGTTATTTTGAATGCAATTTCAATTTTTAGTGAAATTTTTGCCATTTCCAGGCCTTGTACTTTGATTAGCTCCTCCTAGAGAATTCATCAGATCCACTTCAAATTTGGGCTGTGTAATCTAAAGATCTTTGTGATTAAAAGTTTTGACAGAAAGACAAAAAGTTTTGTTGGCTGCGTGCCCGTGCTGTGGCGTTGAAGTTCGATGTCCCGCCGTGAAACAGGAAGTTCTTGTAACTTGAGTGAATTTGATCCAATATGCTCCAAATTTCTCATGCTGGATAATTTTAGAAGTCTGAGGACATCTATATGACAATATTCAGTCATAGGCATAGTCATAGTGCCACTTACTGGAAACAGGAAGTATACCTTGTGAGACAATCATCATTTGATTTACATGACACAGCAGCAGAGGGAGGAGGACAGGATGAGGATGAAATCATCCTGCAATTTCCACTAGATGGCAGTGTTACTAATGGATGGACTCCTCTGCTACAGAGCATTTGACTGATGTCTGTCTTCTTCATTCTTTCTAAACTTCACTCAGCAATATTATAATGCAGATACATTATTGTGCCTGTATTGTATTGTATATAGAGGCAACTGAAAGGAAAGCAAAATCTTCACTCAACTTTGGTTTAGTTTATTTTGACAAATATGAGTACACTGTAAAAGTACACACACACACACTTTATATATATATATATATCTTTGAGAGGACTGAGAATCAGTTGAATCAAAACACTTGGGCGGTGCACCAAAGTGTTATAGTGTTAGGGATAACCCTGATTATTTTATTTTTTATGGGCGCTGAGATAAATTACCTATTTGCAAAATGACTGTGTTTGCCGACCTTGTCACCGGCCCTCATGGCCCAAGAATCAGCCCGTGATGGTGGGAATCTTCCCCTTTCTCCTGGTTAACATCTCCGTGCCCGGTGTCCAGTCGTGAAGCGGCGGATGCTGCACGCCCCAACGTGCGCAGATGTGTGAGGGCCCGTTCATCACTGCTTGCAGCTTTAATTATTATTATACTTTTGTAACGCATTTTTGAAGAGCTTGGGATGCTTGAAAACTCATAAAAATTGGCACACGTCAGATCTGGCAAAAATCGCAAAGTTCAGTGACTGCCATGAAAGTGCCCTGAGATAACTTTGTTATGATATGGCGCTATATAAATAAAACTGAATTGAATTGAATTGACTGGGCATGGCCAGGGCACTCCATAGCGCCCCCAAATGCACACCATGGTTGGGATAAAGTTGCTTTTAATCTCATGAGATTTGGTGGGGTTATTGCTCTCATCAATTTCAATTTATTGAAAGGATAGCCCCTTGAGATGTAACATATCATTTTCAAGGGGGTCCTGTAGACACAAATACAAAGAAAACACATACAAACAAAGACAGCAATACATAACAAACATACACTGCAAATACGCAGATACAGACAGCTTGCTCACCCTCTCCCACCCACACCCCCAACTCTCAGCTGTTTTATAATAATAATAATAATAATAATAATAAAAATAAGATAAGATAAATGGATACAATGACCCAGAAAATAAATTAATTGCATTAGTAAGTACACACAAATTAAAAGCACAAACAGGTTGTTTTAAGATGAGAAAATAAAGATGTCCTGAAGCAATGGAAAGAGGTAATACATCTCAGAGAAAGAGGAAGATGATTCCAGTCAGATGGAGCTTTATATTGGACTGACCTGCATCCGACTTCTTTGAAAATTCCAGAGACAAAGAAAAAGGGATGTTGCAAATGTCTGAGTGGGTATGAAGATCTACATGGAACCAGAAACTGTTTCAAATAGGGAGGACAATTAAAATAAACACATTTGAAGATTAACTGACTCCAGTGAAACTGCCTTCTAGATTTAGGTTGCAGCCAATTAAGGGATTCATACATTAGACATACATTAGACACCTCAAAACAAACCTACAGAGAGAATTATATACAACATTAAGGGGATAAGTGTCAGAGGTGTTCTGGTATACAATGTAAGCATAATCAATAATAGGCAGTATCAACTGAGATATTATTCTTTTTCTGACTTGAAGTGTAAAACAGTTAATTGAGCGATAAAGTGAACTCAGACAACCATACGTTCTTTTTATAATAAACTCTACATGGGGCTTAAAGGAAAGTTCAGAGTCAATCCAAAGTCCAAGGTATTTGAATGAATCAGCTTTCTCAAGGGGTGACCCATCATCAAAATGAACATGCAGATCAAAGGAATATGAACGACTATGTCGCATACCAAACACCATGCTGCAAGACTTCTTCTTATTCAATACAAGTTTGTTGTTATGAAACCTGTTTTGGACCAAGTTAAAATTGAACTGTAAAGAATTCTGAATTTGTAATATATCAGAGTTAGTACTGTAAATAACGGTGTCATCAGCATAAAGATGAAAAAGACAATTTGAGCATATCTGAGGTAAGTCGTTAATAAAAATGGAAAAAAGAAGTGGTCCCAGGATGGAGCCTTGTGGAACACCCTTCTCAACAATTAAATAGTCAGACTGACAACCTTGAAAGACAACACACTGATGTCTATTATGAAGATAGGCATTAAACCAGAGGAGAGCATTTTGATTTAAGCCAATAGAATAGAGCTTATCAAGGAGGAGGTAGTGATCAACCATATCAAAAGCCTTGGAAAGATCAATAACAATTGCACCTGTGAGTTGGCCTTTATCAAAGGATGAGAACACATCATTAGTGAATTTTAGAAGAGCCGTGGTGGTGGAAGAATTAGGTCTAAAACCTGATTGGGAGATAGAATATTAAACAGATTGATGTACTTTGACAATTGATTAAAAATAAGTTTCTCAAAGATCTTAGCAATAGTACAAATAATAGAAATCGGTCAATAATTATTCATATCAGATGGGTCTCCACCTTTGAGAACAGGGGTAATTCTGGCATATTTCCATATGGGAGGAATTGAACAAGTAGACAGAGACAAATCTGCAAGGGGATACATTATTACATGAGCTACAAGTTTAACAAATTTGGCTTCCAAACCATCTGGTCCAGCACTACTGTTTTCTTTTAACTTACGTATAGCATAAAAAACATTAATAGGCAAAACTTTTCTAAAAGAAAATGAATCATTAGAAGTAATAAGGTTTAAGGAATCAGCCATACCAAAGGAATTAATATGTTGGGAACCACAGATAGAAGAGAAATGCTGATTAGAAGCCTGAGAAATAAGTCAAGGATCAGAAATAATTTCATTATTAATTTGTACCTGGTTTATGAAGATTTTGTTAGTTTTATTGAGAATACAAGCATCATCAACAAAAGGAATTAACTGAAATCTATCCCAGTTAATAGCAATTAGGTCTTGAATAAAACAGACTACATTAATATTTTACATTGTCTCTAATATATTTGGGAGGAGAACTTGGAATTTTAATTTCCCAAACACATAATATAACAGAGTGATCACTTAAGCAATCAGACATAACACCAGATTTAATTATCCTTTCAGGATTAGTGACAAGTATCCAGTCTAACAAAGATGAAGACCGATAATCCACTCTAGTAGGTTCATTAATTAAGGTTTAGGTTTACACTACCAAATAAATTTCTATCATTGGAGGAGGAGCGATCAAGCCAGGTACTATTAAAGTCACCCAAGATAATCATTTCATTATGCCTCTCAAGAGAATGAATAGTTGACAGAATACACTTTATAGAGTCAGTCGGAGCAGAGGGAGGGCTATAAATGTTGCCAATAGTTAAATGTGTGTTATCATGAAGAATAATGTTAATGAAAAGACATTCAAAATTAACTGGCTCTACTTTAGGAATGATACACTCAGAGACAAGATTTGCAGCAACATATGTGGAACATATTTCAGTTTTTTCAAAAGAGTTTGCCCAACAGGACGTAAGCCACGCTGCATTTCCTGTGTAAATTTCAACTTTCTAAACACATGTTTGAGGCCTTTAGGATGCTCAAAAACGAATGAAACTTTGCACCCATAGTCAAACTGGTAAATATTTTGATTTGATGTCACAATTGGGCTTGGGTGTGGCACATCGGCTCTATAGCGCCCCCTAATTACTTTTAGCCTTCAAACGCATTTTTGACGCCCTTGACAGCTCATGAAACTTGGCACACACATCCTACCCATTGAATACCCAGTGAACATTGCGAGAATTCAATTCAGATTTTATTTATTTATATAGCGCCATATCATAACAAAGTTATCTCAGGGCACTTTTTCAAACAGAGCAAGTCTAGACCGACTCCCTATATTTACAGAGACCCAACAGTTCCCACCATGAGCAAGCACTATGCGACAGTGGCAAGGAAAAACTCCCTTTTAACAGGTAGAAACCTTGAGCAGAACCAGGCTCAAGGTGGGCGATCATCTGCCTCGACCGGTTGGGTTGAAGGGGGAGGGGGGGAGCGGGAGAGAGAGAGCAGGAGGAAAGAGAACGTACAGCAGCACAATACAGTTCCACATAGGGATGTAAGGCAATAGATATGGTAATGGCATTGATGTTAACACAAACAGAAACAACACTAAGAGCAACACTATATTAGCAATACTAATAACAAGAGCAACAACAGCAATAGCAGCAGCGGGTGCAGAGCAGGAGCACAGGGGCAGCAGGCGGCAGCAACCACAGACCCAGACTCTACAGCGCCGGAGGCAGAAATACCTGCAGAAAGCAACAGAAGGGAGAGAGAGAGAGAGGAGAGAAAGCACACAACTACGGGAAGAAGTTGAATTAATAACAAGCATTGATGGGATATGAGGGCATACAGATGGAGAGAGGAAGAGGAGGAGAAAGGAGCTCAGTGCATCATAGGAAGTCCCCCGGCAGTCTAGGCCTATAGCAGCATAACTAAGGGGGGCTCAGGGGTCACCTGAGTCAGCCCTACTATAAGCTTTATCAAAGAGGAAAGTCTTAAGCCTACTCTTAAATGTGAGGAGGTTGTCCGCCTCCCGTACACAAACTGGGATCTGGTTCCACAGGAGAGGAGCTTGATAGCTGAAGGCTCTGGCTCCCATTCTACTTTTAGAGACTCTAGGAACCACAAGGAACCCTGCATTCTGGGAGCGCAGTGCTCTAGTGGGGTAATAGGGTACTATGAGCTCTTTAAGATATGATGGTGCCTGACCATTTAGGGCTTTGAAGGTGAGGAGAAGGATTTTAAATTCTATTCTGGATTTTACAGGGAGCCAGTGTAGAGAAGCTAATATTGGAGAAATATGTTCTCTTTTTCTGGTTCTTGTCAGTAAACGTGCCGCAGCATTCTGAATCAGCTGGAGAGTCTTAAGGGATTTATTGGGGCAGCCTGATAATAGAGAGTTGCAATAGTCCAGCCTAGACGTAACAAATGCATGGACTAGTTTTTCTGCATCTTTTTGAGATAGGATGTGCCTGATTTTTGCAATGTTACGTAAATGAAAAAAGGCAGTTCAATGATTTGTTTTATGGGAGTTAAGGACATATCCTGATCAAGAATAACTCCAGAATTCCCTTCTGAGTTTAAGCTGGGCCAGACATTCATCTAAAGACTATCTTTAGATAATATGTTTGAAAGGTGTTAGGGGCCAGTAAATAACTTCGGTTTTGTCTGAGTTTAACATCAGAAAATTGCAGGTCATCCAGGTTTTTATGTCCTTAAGGCATGCTTGAAGTTTAGCTAATTGATTGGTTTCATCTGGCTTGATCGATAAATATAATTGGGTATCATCTGCATAACAATGAAAATTTATGGAGTGCTTCCTAATAATATTGCCTAAAGGAAACATATACAAGGTAAATAGAATTGGTCCAAGCACAGAACCTTGTGGAACTCCGTGACTAACTTTGGCGTGCATAGAGGATTCATCATTAACGTGTACAAACTGATATCGATCTGATAAATAGGATTTAAACCAGCTTAGTGCAGTACCTTTAATACCAATTAAATGTTCTAGTCTCTGTAATAGAATGTGATGGTCAATGGTATCGAATGCAGCACTAAGATCTAGTAAGACAAGTACAGAGACAAGTCCTTTGTCTGATGCAATTAGAAGGTCATTTGTAACTTTCACCAGTGCCGTCTCTGTGCTATGATGTACTCTAAATCCTGACTGAAAATCCTCAAACAGCTTGTTGTTGTGTAGAAAGTCACACAACTGATTGGCGACTGCTTTCTCAAGGACCTTAGAGAGAAAAGGAGGGTTAGATATAGGTCTATAATTTGACAAAATCCCTGGATCAAGAGTGGGCTTTTTAAGAAGAGGCTTAATTACAGCTACTTTAAAGGACTGTGGCACATATGCCTTAATGGTTTCAGGTGGAATCATATCTGGTAATGCGAGGTACTAATAAAGAGGAATTAAAATTTCGCTTTAAGCAGCCTAGTTGGGACAGGGTCTAAGAGACACGTTGATGGCTTAGATGAAGAAATCGTTGAAGTTAGTTGATTAAGATTGATGGGAGAAAAGCAAAAGTCTAAACGTATATCAGGTTTTACAGTTATTTCTAAGATTCCTGTGTTTGAAGATAAGTCAGTACCGGCTGAGGGCAGGAGGTGCTG
>SEMN01002051.1:0-16531 GCA_005408345.1 Macquaria australasica | reverse complement strand
TTAGATTCAACTTTATTGTCATTGCACATGTCACAGGTACAAGGCAACGAAATGCAGATAGCATCTAACCAGAAGTGCATAAGCAGTAGAATAACATAATATGAAAATAAATATACAGGGTATGGGATGATATATGAATATTTACAGTATATACAGACAGTATACATAAAGTGCAGAATGTGCAGTTTGAATGTACAGTAGTGCAATGGTATTATTAGTGCAAGCAGATTAAAAGAGAGTACTTAATAGTGCAGTGATGTCAATTCAAGTCAATTCAGTTCGGTCCAGGGGGGGTTGGTAAGTGTGTGTGTGTGTATGTGTGTGTGTTGTGGGGGGGGGGGTCGGGGGGGCAGAGTTCAGCAGGGAGACAGCTGATGGGAAAAAACTGTTCCTGAACCTGGTGGTTTTGGTCCGGAGACTCCTGTAGCGCCTCCCAGAAGGCAGGAGGGCAAACGGTTCGTGTGCTGGGTGGCAGGAGTCTTTGCTGAGACCACGCTTCCTGTAGATGTCCTCAATAGCAGGAAGTGAGGCTCCAGCGATGCGCTGGGTAGTTTCACCACCCTCTGCAGCGCCTTCCGGTCCGAGACAGAGCAATTCCCATACCAAACTGTAATGCAGTTGGTTAGGATGCTCTCGATGGTGCAACGGTAGAAGTTCACCAGGATTTCTGAAGAGAGGTGGTTTTTCTTTAGAGTCCTCTGGGAAAAAAAAAGAGGCACTGGTGAGCCTTCTTAATGAGGTAGGAGCAGTTAGTTAACCAGGTGAGGTCCTGCGAGATGTGGATCCCCAGAATTTGAAGCTGGTCACACGCTCCACCGCCACACCGTTGATATGGATGGATGGGTGTGTGTCAGCATTCCTTCTAAAGTCCATGATGAGTTCCTTGGTCTTATTGGTGTTGAGCAGCAGGTTGTTCTCATCGCACCACAGAGCCAGGCGGTCCACCTCCTCTCTGTAGGCTGACTCATCGTTGCCCTTGATGAGGCCAATCACTGTGGTGTCATCCGCAAACTTGATGATGGTGTTAGAGTCATGTTCAGGTCTGCAGTCGTGAGTGAAGAGGGAGTAGAGGAACGGACTCATGACACAGCCTTGTGGTATGCCGGTGTTTAGGGTGAGGGTGGAGGAGCAGTGGTGGTCTGACCGAACACGTTGAGGCCTATTGGTCAGAAAGTCCAACGACCAGTTGCAAATAGGAGCACTGATGCCCAGATCTGTCAGTTTGGTGATTAGTTTGGAGGGGATGACAGTGTTAAATGCTGAACTGAAGTCTATGAACAGCATTCTGGTGTATGTGTTGACATTGTCCAGGTGTGAGAGGACAGTGCAGCGCTATGGAGACTGCATCTTCCGTGCTCCTATTCACATGGTAGGCAAATTGGTGGGGGTCCAGGGTGGGGAGAAGACAGGATTTGAGATGTGCCAGAACCAGCTGCTCTAAACACTTTGTGATGATGGGGGTGAGTGCTACTGGGCGGTAGTCGAGACATGTTGGAGTGGAGTGTTTTGGTACTGGTACGATGGAGGTGGTCTTGAAGCAGGTCGGCACAACAGCATGGGCCAAGGACATGATGAATAAGTCCGTCAGGACCCCTGCCAGCTCCCCAGCACATGCTCTAAGCACACGTCCGGGGATGCCATCGGGGCCAGCAGTTTTGCGTGCGTTGATCCTGCTCAGCACTGCTGACGTCAGTGGGGGAGAGTTAGGGGTTGGTGATCCAGTCAGCTCTGCCTTGGATGCAGGCTCCTGGTTGTCCTTGTCAAAACGAGCGTAAAAATTGTTAAGCTCGTTGAGAAAGGAGATATCAGAGGATCGGAGGGAGGGGTGGGCTTGTAGTCACTGATGACCTGAATGCCTTACCACATACTTCGGGGGTTGGAGTTGGAGAAGTGCTCCTTAACCTTTCGTTTGTAGCAGTGCTTGGCCTTCTTGATGCCCCGCTTCAGGTCAGCCCTGGCTGTACATCTCCTGATCTGAAGGCGATGTTGTGGGCCTTCAGCAGTAGGAGGACATCCCCGTTCATCCAGGGTTTCTGATTTGGGTACAGAGTCAGTCCCCCCTGGCCACACTTTTATTGTCCTCACTGTGGGTTTCACACATTGGATGAGTGGTGAGTACTTAGGGGAGAGAAACAGAAAGGTGATCCGACTGTCCTATGTGGGGGAGGGGTGTGGTTTTGTAAGCTCCAGCTATGTTGGAGTAAACATGGTCCAGTGTCTTGTTTCCTCTAGTGTGGCAGGAAACATACTGATGAAGTCTGGGGAGTACTGTCTTCAAGTTGGAGTGATTAAAGTCACCCGCAAAAATAAAAGCAGCCTCTGGGTGTGTTATCTGCTGTTTGCTAGTGGCTGCATGTAGTTCTTTCATTGCCAGCTTAGCATCTGGTGGTGTGTATACAGCAGTAACTATAACTGATGCGAGTTCTCTTGGGAGATAAGGTCTACATTTAACCATGAGAAACTCCACATTAGGTGAGCAGTGTCTCGGCGATAACAGTTTGTACACCAAGCTTTGTTTATATAAATGCACAATCCTCCGCCTCTGGTTTTACCAGAGTCAACTGCAGTCCTATCTGCACGGTGAGTGTGGCGTCCTGCTAACTCAATAGCACCGTCCGGAAAACTACTGTTTAGCCATGTCTCTGTGAAAATCATGACGGAGTCCATAATCCGTTTATTGTTGGTGATGCAGAGTCGTAGTTCGTCCATTTTATTCGCTAGAGACCGGACATTAGCGAGGAAAATGCTGGGTAAAGGGAGTCGATGCGGTGTATGAAAGTAAGCTTTGCTGTGAGCTCATAACTTATTTATTCACATGTTAATCATCTATTCATAATCATGTTTGTATACTTATTAATATTTAGTAATTATATGATTGTGCATTTACTTTAGTTAATAGTCCTATTCATGTCTACTCTTAAACTCTCACCTAGTTTCATGTCTTTTAGTTTGGTGTGTGTTAAGCACGTGACTCCACGTGAGGTCAAAAAGGTCAGCTATATGGTGGAATGCAGGTCCTTATATGGAAACGTTTTCTGCTCAGAAGATGGTAATACGAGGATTTTGTTATGGTACAGAGATGCTTTATGTTCTCCAGATGTGTATTAAGGGTCTTGGTATGTTTTTGAAAGTTCCTATAGGTTTAAACCTATCGAACCATGTAACACTGACCAATGGAAAAGAGTTTTTGTATCCAAAATACTATAAAAGCTGTATTCTTGTATCTTCTCTTGGAGATGTAGAAAGAAGGCTGATGACTTCTGTTGTATATCTCCCATTGTTACATACATACATATTGAGACTTAAAAAAAAATAGCAAAAAGGTTTGAAGGCAAAATTAAGATAGCCAAGACACGTGCTTCTTCAAAGATTAATAAAACATGGAATAAACAATGTTTAAAGTTGTGGGAAAAAGAAGCAGAAAATATTTAAAGAACTGAAAAAGTCCATAAGAATGTAAAAATGTTTGTTTCTTTGAGTGTGGATGATGCAAATAGCAAGCTTAGACACACCCAAAGCTCTAGTTGTAGAAATAACAAGCACAGACTATTACACAACGCCATTTTGTGATCAAGTTGCAGGGTTTGATCCCAGGTGGCCACAAAATGGATCATTTGAGAAGTCTCATATATCACTCTTGCATGATTTGATAGAGTTACCTGGTCTTGCAGGTCTTTTTGAATGGGACCGTGATTATATGGCTGAATGTGTTGGAGTTTGGGAGACCATTGCAAAGAAGGTGAATTACATTAAAAGAGCGCTTTCTGCTCGTCCAAAATGTTCCTCTACCATGTTGAGTGTGCATAAGATTGACGACTCATTGGATTGCCCAATGGGGCCGCCCATCCCACAGCAAGTAGCAAGACCTCCTACTGGTGGACAACCAGTACGACAGCAACAGCTTCAAGTACAACATCACCCAGAAACTGACAACAACAAAGCCAGAAACTGAAGGAGCCACTGCAGCACCACCTGTTGGTGCCGTCTATCAACCTCCACCATATGCTGGACTACTGGAGCAAGCAATGAAAACACCTGAACAAATACAGCTGGATCCTCAATTACTGTGGAGCCCAGGAACTACCAGATCCGGAATAAGATATCAACCTGCATTGACTGCATCTCCAGGTTTTTCAATTGGAATGGAGAATTCTTTCCTTGGTCCAATGATAGAGTGTCCCAATGGAACAAGGGGCACTCAACATGTTTACAGACCATGGAAAATAACAGAACTGCAAGCTATAGTTAACAATCTACCACAGCCTAAGAATAATGGCAAGGTGTTTGCAGATGCTTTAATGAAGATGGTGAGACAGTGCAGACCCACTTCAGCAGAATTGGAGCATGTGTGTGTGACTAAGATTGTTACACTTTGCCATACTGACAACAGAGAGAGGACCCAAATGCAGACAGATAGGAAGGTTGATGATGTCCAAAGGTTTAATAAACCACAAAAACCCACAAATATCCACTTGGAAAAACGTAGATGAACACACTCAGGGAATCACTGAACCATGGCATGACGAGGAACCGACACACAAGGTAGGCAAACTCAAACTAATGACCCACCGAAGAACAAAGGGAAAGGGACCGGTATAAATAGAGGCGGAGACAATGAGGGAAGTAGACACAGGTGGGGAACTAGACACAGGTGCAAACAATCAAAAAAGGCGGGAAATAGAACAAAGACAGGAAGTAAATAATACACAAGAGATAAGACCAGAGAACTTCAAAATAAAACAGGAAGCACACAAAACACACACAAGTCCAACCGAGAGTCCTTCGGATCTTTACAAAGATGGGACTTGCATGGGCTGAAGTTAAGCCCCTCAACTGGGATTCAACTGCTCCCTGGAACATTGCAAATGGTTCTGCTTATCAATTACAGTTGACAGCTCTGTGTCAAGCAATGGAGAATAATTTTAAGCCAGTCATAAATATGACAACTGTGAATGCATGTGTGCAAAAACCAGAAGAAACATTTGACGATTATTTTACTCGGAAGCTGCAAACCTTCAACATCTACAGTGGTAATGAACAACCAGCTGATACCACTGATGATTCAGTTTGGGAAAGACAGTTTGTCCAACTTTGCATGGTTTGCATCCAGAGCTTAGAGCCATTTTTGTGAGACAATGTGTGGGATGGCAAAGTGCAAGGCTGACTGAAGTAAAAAGACATTGTGCACATGCAGAGACTGTTGTTCAGGATGAAAAGAATCAACAGTCGAAAAAATCTAGAAATGTGGCTGAAAGGCTCCAAATGGCTCAATTAGCCTACTATACTCCAACTGGAAGAGGCAGAGGTCGTGAACGTGAAAAGGAAAGAGGAAGAGCCAGAGGCAGAGGTAGAAATTTCTCATTTGGGATGAGAGGAGGAAATTATGTTGTGTCCAGTTGAATGTAGGGACTTTGGTGTTTCGACAATACAACATTCCTTTGTCATTGCTCCAGATTGTCCTGTAAATCTGACAGGTAGAGACTTGCTATGTGCATTGGGTTTGACTATTGTTTGTACAGAGGAAGGCCTAATATTGAAAAGAACTGATTTTGTTGAGGATCCTTCGACTATTTTGGTCTGCCACTCCCCAACCACTCTTAGATATGATTATTGCTGGGATATTGATTTTTCCTCAGTTACATCAGAGTTGCACGAACTTGTCTGTGCTTATAGTGATGACAAATTAGTTAAGAGTAACTTAAGTGCTCTTAGATGTGTAGCTCATAAATCACATGAAGGCTCTAATGAACAATTTGAAACATTGCATGGAAATGGCATTTTGGTTTCAAGGAATTTTGTGGTTCTGTTCATCGATTTGAATGAAGTGCAGAAGAAGTTGTTTTGGATGACTGGAAAACCTCACATTGTTTTAGCCAAGTCAATAGTGTTTCCTGACACTGATGTTGAATTAGCATTGCAGGATATGGATTTAACTTGTGAGGGTGTTGACTTGACTACAGGACAAAAGTCTCAAAGTGAAGGAGAAGCAGTGATCCATCCTTTCCGCTGCACATTGAGTGCCCACAGAGCAGTTAATTTGGCATATCCATTTTTCAAAACAGTCCACAATTTTGTGATGAACAGTTCTGAGTCTAAACAAGCTCACTCAGCATTGGAAGGAGTTCCTAACCAATTGTGGGCTACTCACAAATATGATGTGGGTCTAATTAAAGGTGCCACTCCTTTGGTAGTGGTCCCAAAATCTAATTTCAGGCCCAACAGACCACAATATCCGCTGAGACCTGATGCTGAGGAAGGCATTACTCCTGTGATTGAGCAACTCCTGACTGATGGCATTATCGTGCCAGCTCCAACATCACCATGTAACACTCCTCTTTCATGACTTGCGTGCTGTGAATGACGCAGTTTTCACTCCAACTGCAGTTGTGCCAAATCCAGTCACAATTTTATCTTCTGTACCTAGCAACGCAAGGTGGTTTTCTGTTATTTGGCTAATGCTTTTTTTAGCATTCCAGTTGATTCAGGTTCACAATACTGGTTTGCTTTTACTTTTAAAGGAAAGAAATATAAATGGCAACGCTGTCCCCAGGGATTCTCGGGTGCGCCAGGGGCCTATTCAGCATGGCGCATGCGAATGGACTGACTGCACATGACCTTGTGACTTGGACTCCAGAAGCAATTATTTCTTTTGAAAAATTAAAGGAAGCACTGGCTTCTGCGCCTGCCTTGGGCATTCCTTATATGTCTAAGGAGTTTACTCTTGCAGTAGATGAGAAATGTGGATTTTATAGTGCTGTTTTACTACAACAGCATGGTGACAAATTTAAACCAGTTGCCTATTATTCACAAAGGCTCTCATCAGTTGTGAGGGGACTTCCTCCTTGTTCTAGAGCAGTGGCTGCAACGGCAGCAGCTGTAACTGCCTCCTCTTCTTTGGTGGCTTACAGACCTTTGACTGTTTTGGTTCCACACGCAGTAGCTACCATTCTCCTGCAGGCCAAAACAGCTCATTTCACACCTGCTTCCACTCTTCATTACTATCATATTTTGAGTCTGCCACACGTTACTTTGAAGAGGTGTAATGTGTTGAATCCAGCTACTTTTCTTCCTACTGAAGATGATGGTGAACCTCATGACTGCCTAGCAGCTATTACAGCAGCTGCACCTCCTAGGCAGGATCTTTCGTCCATACATCTCTCCAACCCTGATCTGATTTATTATGTGGATGGATCAGCCAGACGAGTGGATGGGGTAGGATTGGTTGGTTATGCTATTGTTAGTGATCATGAGTTAGTTGAGTCTGGAAGGCTCCCTGATCACTTGTTTGCTCAGGCAGCTGAACTATTTGCTTTGACCAGGGCACGCTGCTGGAAAATCTGTCACTATCCACACTGATAGTAGATATGCTTTTGGTGTAGTGCATGATTTTGGAACTTTGTGGAAAAACAGAGGGTTTCTTACTTCTCAAGGAACACCTATTCGTCATCATCATCTTGTTAAAAATCTTCTTGATGCTATTCTGCTCCCATCTCAGATAGCCGTTTGTAAATGTCAGGCACATACTAAGACATTGGATACTGTCTCAAAGGGAAATTCTTTTGCAGATTCAGCAGCTAGATCTGCTGCTGCCTCTCCTGTTTCACAAGCATTACAAATGCATTTTGATACCACTGAGGGTTCAACTTCTTTTGATCCAAATATGTCTCTTAAAGACATTCAGTCGATGGCTACTTCTGTAGAGAAGTCTGCATGGATGAAACATGGTCGCAGAGATGCAGAAGGAATATGGAGAGGTCCCAGAGACAAACCTTGTTTGCCTAAACAGCTTTTCCAATACATGGCAAAGCTATCACATGGGCTAGACCATGTTTCAAAGGGGGGTATGATTGATTTTATTGCTCAAAATTGGGATTCAGTTGGATTCAGTACGGTAGCAGAAAACTTTTGCAAGAGGTGCTTGGTGTGTGCTCAACACAATGTGGGTAAGTCACACAACACTACACAATCAGCATTTCCTATTCCTGACAGTCCGTTTCAACATCTGATGATGGATTACATAGAACTCAATCCAGCCAGAGGATATAAGTACTGCTTGGTTGTTGTAGATATGTTTTCTAAATGGATAGAGGCTTTTCCATGTAAACATGCCGATGCAAAGTCAACAGCTAAACATTTGTTACAGGACATTATTCCAAGATGGGGAATTCCAGAGAAACTGTCATCAGACAATGGATCACATTTTGTTAACAATACAATTTCATATCTGACAGAACAATTGGGCATTAATTTAAGGCAACATTGTGCTTATCACCCACAAAGTGGAGGTGCAGTTGAAAGAGCTAATGGGGTGTTGAAGAATAAACTCACAAAGATGATGGAAGAGACACAACTAGATTGGGTTTCATGTCTTCCCTTAGTATTGATGTACATGAGGGGTAGACATCATTCCACCATAGGTCTCTCTCCACATGAAGTTATGACAGGCAGAATTATGCCAATGGGTCAAAAGGTGTTCACAGGAACACATACAGATCAGATCCTTGTAGATGAGGCCATAGTGGCCTATTGTAGGAAATTAACCCGTGTAGTGAGTTCTATTTCTGCCCAGGTAAAGGCTGCCCTGCCACGACCTCTTAGGGAAGGAGAAAGGACACATCCTTTCCAACCAGGGGACTGGATTCTGATGCGAGATCTAAGAAGACGACACTGGCATTCCCCACGCTGGAGAGGTCTATACCAGGTTCTGCTCACCACGCCAACGGCAGTAAAAGTGAAGGAAAGGACAACTTGGATCCACGCGTCACATTGTAAGATTACACCAATACCATAAAAAAGATGAGAAACCTAGGTGTCATAAGTTTGGTGATAACCATTTATGGCCTTTTGGCATTGCAACAATCCTTTGGAAACTACACTATAAACTCAGAGACACAAGAAGAAGATTCCAATACACCTGTAAAGAGAATTAAAAGAACTCTGATAGAGCCAATAGTGACATCTAATGAAGCTCAATCTCTTTTACAGTCACTGGAGGTGAAGGGTAATGTCTGGTATCAAATGATAACCTATATGGTGAGACACACACATCCAAATTGGCATGGATTAACAGCAATAGTTGTTCCTTCTTGTAATAGTATTGACACGTGTTTAGATCCTGTTGCACAACCAGTATTGAAGGATGAAATGAATAGTATTCTCTGTTGGAATACCCAAAGTTTGGTGAGTCAGGTGTTATCAAAAGTGTATGATAATGGGTGTACTGAAAAAAATGGCCCACTTATCCCACTACATAAATTAACTAATCTTAAGGAAAAACCACAAGCCATTGGACAAGTACGGATATTAGGTAGAGTACCCTATTGTTTTTGTTATCATGAGGATAATCCTCCATTTATTGGAGCATTTAAAACTGAAACAGTGTTTATGGGTGTAGCTGATTGTGATGAATATGGAGGACGGTATCCTAGAGACTTTGTTTATCCAGGAAATAAAACAGTGAATGTACAATGGGGACTCACTTTAGGATATTTTGCTTCGGCTGCTTTGGAAGACCTTGTTTTTATGTGTGGGGGAAATCAGTATTATTTCTATTTACCCAGGTATTGGACAGGTTGTTGCTATTATTCTCATTTAGTATCGCCCGTGAGTTTAGTTCAAATGATTGATGATGCAGGAAACATTTCTCAAGGTAGAATGAATGTTTCACAAAATGTTCATAGTAGGAAACCTAGGTCACTTTCTTTTGAAATTGACAAGCCAGTATTTGCTGATATTTTTAATCACCAAGTTACATGGTATGAGAAAGTGTTGAATTTCTTCTTTCCCCAAATAGGAGTAGCTGCACTGGCATTACATTTAGACTCTCTGTCTTACTCCATGTGGGATTTTGCTAACGCTACGATAAAGGGTTTTTCACTAATTAAGGACACATTGAAATCACATAGGTTAACTTTGTTAAAACATCGACAAGCTTTGGATTTCTTATTCGCTGAGACTGGGGGTTTATGTGTCTCATTGAATTTAACTGACAGATCTTGTATGACTTTGATTCCAGATGTCACAGATAATTTGACAGATGTTGTCTCTACTTTAGAACATTTTCAGTCTACTTTACAGCCTAGAACTGGTCCAACAACTGATTCTTTTACTACTTGGTTATATGACACCTTTGGACCATGGGGGGGCAGGTATATTAAGGATTATTTTGCCTGCTATTGCAATGATTATGTTGTTGTTCTGTATAGCAATGTGTACTCTAACCTGTGTTAAAGCAATGGTTCGAAGACTCATTACTACCTCATTGACTGCTGTCATGATACAACCTGATGTAAAAGTCCCCTTGTTGAGTGAGTTGCTGGAATCTTATCCTCATCTAAAGGATGAAAGTGAAGATGAGGAGTCTAGTGGTGATAATTATTTGAACCAAATACAACTTTATCAAGCTGATTCTTCAATGTAGACAATAGCAAGTGCTAGTAACCTCTGCTGTTGTTTACCAACGTGGGAGCAACGCGTTCGGCCTGTGGATGAGCCATAATAATGCTCACCTCAGGTGATGAGGACAAGAGTTTTTTTTTTCCTTTTGATACATTTATTGTAATGTATACTGTACTGTCATTTTATATTTTCATGATGTTGGGAATAATGTAGAGATGACTTATTACAATTCAAGTTGACATAAGTATTGAAGTTATCATATGAATTAATGATAACAGGAGGGAATGTGAAAGTAAACTTTGTTGTGAGCTCATAACTCATAGCTCATAAAAAGGGAGTTTTTCCTTTCCACTGTCGCATAGTGCTTGCTCATGGTGGGAACTGTTGGGTCTCTGTAAATATAAAGAGTCGGTCTAGACTTGCTCTATTCGAAAAAGTGCCCTGAGATAACTTTGTTATGATATGGCGCTATATAAATAAAACTGAATTGAATAACTTATTATTTAATTTGCAAAGTCTGGAGAGACTTTCAGAAATCATTTGAGACCATAACATTGAAAACTATTTTCAACCTACAGAAGATGCCCTCCGGCTCTACGAACAAAGCTCACCTCCTAATCTCTCACAGCAAAATGATTCTCAGCCGTCTGCTGCTAGCGTTTTATCAACCCCAACCCCTAATTTAGACGAGTTTGTTCCCCCGCAACAACATGGAGGGAATCCGGGTCAGGCGACTGAACCGACCTCGGGTGACACCCTCAGCATTAAATGAAAATGAGCGGGTAGATCCGTCCAGAACGGTATCTCGGGCCTGCTTTAACAATCTTGAAATTAGACGAATGTTAAATTTTCCTCCTTCTCAAAGTGTGCCCAATTATGCTTCACTTTATTCACATGTGATGGGACAGCCTTCAGAATCTGGCCAATAGAGCAACATCAGAGGTCAGACGCAATGATGTAATACAGTTGGAGTTGATTGGTGAAAATGTACGAAATCACATTTCCGTCACTGTTAACAATGAGGATGACGCTGTCCTACCGGCTTTTCAAGCCTTACTGGACCGGCTAGTACAATCAAACATGTCAATTATGTCCGACGCCAGCCTAGAACTAGTTGTGCAGGTGGTGCGGAATCCCAAAGGAGGGGTCGCGCGGACCGTAAAAAAGAAAATAACATTATCCCCACGTTGGATTATGCCGATGGAAGAAGAAAAAGTCTCTCCTGAAAGAAAAACTAGAACTCGCAAAACAAGAAAATCTACGCTCTGGATCAACCTTCCCCCATAAATTTAATCAGAATCTACAGACATTTTTTTATATGTGTGTGTGTGTGTTATTATTTAAAAGCAAAAGCAGAAAAAATTAAAGGCTACAGACAATTTATCATTATTATTTTAAAAAACAAAAAGAAAAAAATTAAAAGGCTACAGACAACTTTTAATGGTTTAAAAAAACAAAAACAGAAACAATTAAAGTCTACAGAGAGATGCATTAAAGATTGTAACAAACAAACATTTGTAAAGAACAAGCCCTGTGGTTAAAAGATTAGGGAGCTTTGATTTCTGATACAATGTTGATATTTTTTCACAAAGTTGGATGCCCTAAGGTCATTTTTTAACACATCATCTTGATACAAAGACAATACCAATAGAGAGGCATAGAGAGGCTCTGCTTGCAATTGACGGGGATCTGACGTGCTGACGTGCTCAGGTGAACGTATTGTCTCATTTCCGGTTACCGGTGTTTCTGTGTTACTGATTGCAAAGTTCGCTGCTCCAGCTAAACCCAGTTAATTTTGATATTTTCTTTACTATAGCGGTTAATTACCCGCTATACATTTAAGGATACACTAGCTCTGTTTAAACACTCATATCTCTCTCCTGTTAGCGACTTTCCGCTAATCCCACAGTTGTTTACACGCTAGTTAGTTGCTACTTTAGCTCAGTTAGTGATGGCGTCTCTCTCTCCTTCTCCCTCTCCTGCTCTCTCCTGCTCGGTGTGTCAGATGTTTAGTTACTCCTCTGCCTCCTTTAGCGATAATGGTACGTGTAACAAATGTAGTTTATTCACTGTGTTGGAGGCGAGGCTCAGTGAGTTAGAGTCGCGGCTCCGCACCATTGAGAGTCAGTCAGCCGTAGCTAGCCAGCCCCTAGCCGGTGCGAGCCGACCAGAGGTAGCTTCTGCTAGCCGTCTCCCGGCAACTCCCGAGCAGCCGGGAAGCCCGGGAGGCTGGGTGACTGTCCGAAAGAAGCATAGCCCTAAACCAAAGCCCACGGTTCACCACCGACCCGTTCACGTTTCTAACAAGTTCTCTCCACTCAGCGACACACCCGCTGAGAAACCAACTCTGATTATTGGCAGCTCCATTTTGCGAAATGTGAAATTAGCGACACCAGCGACCATAGTCAAATGCATCCCAGGGGCCAGAGCGGGCGACGTTCAATCCTATTTAAAACTGCTGGCTAAGGATAAACGTAAATATGCTAAGATTGTTATTCACGTCGGCGGTAATGACAGCCGATTGCGCCAATCGGAGGTCACGAAAATTAATGTGGAGTCGGTGTGTACATATGCAAAAACAATGTCGGACTCCGTAGTTTTCTCTGGACCCCTGCCTAATCTTACTAGCGATGACATGTAGCCGCATGTCATCATTCAACCGCTGGTTGTCCAGGTGGTGTCCAGGTAATGATGTGGACTTTGTAGATAATTGGCGGACTTTCTGGAGAAGACCTGGTCTGATTAGGAGAGATGGCATTCATCCCACTTTGGATGGAGCCGCTCTCATATCTAGAAATCTGGCCGAATTTATTAGTGGCCCAAAGCCATGACAGCTCAGAGTTCAGACCATAGACTTAATACAGTCTGTGGTCCAGACCAGGAGGCAGAGTTGCAGTCCTACACGCTTCTCTGCGCTTCCATTAGAGCAGTTACCCACCCTAAACTCCACAGAGAGGTTGTCTGCCCCCAGACCACTTAAATTATTTAAATCCAAAGTAAACAGAAGAGGAGTTACACATAAAAACTTAATAAAAAGTAAAACCTCCACTGCAACAGTACAACAAAATAGGAGAATTAAATGTGGACTCTTAAACATCAGATCTCTCTCATCTAAAGCTGTTCTAGTAAACGATCTAATATCAGATCATAATATTGATTTATTTTGTCTCACTAAAACCTGGCTATGTCAAGGTGAATATGTTAGCCTAAATGAATCCACTCCCCCCAGTCACATTAATACTCACATTCCTCGAGGCTCAGGCCGAGGAGGTGGAGTTGCAGCCATCTTCGACCCAAGCCTATTAATCAAACCTAAACCTAAATTAAATTATACCTCGTTCGAAAGCCTTGTTCTTAGCCTTTCACACCCAACCTGGAAAACACTACAGCCAATTCTATTTGTTATAGTGTACCGAGCTCCTGGACCGTATTCTGAATTTTTATCTGAATTCTCAGACTTCTTATCAGGTTTAGTCCTTAAAACAGATAAAATAATTATTGTAGGTGATTTTAATATTTATGTGGATGTAGAAAATGATAGCCTTAGTGCTGCGTTTATCTCATTACTAGATTCGATTGGCTTCTGTCAGAGTGTACATAAACCCACTCACTGTTTTAACCACACCCTCGACCTTGTTCTTGTTTATGGCATTGAAATTGAACATCTAATAGTCTTTCCACAGAATTCTTTTTTATCAGACCATTTTTTATTAACTTTTGAATTCCTATTACTGGACTACACGCCATCAGGCAAACATTCCTACACTAGATGTCTATCTGATAGTGCTGTAGCTAAATTTAAGGAAGTGATTCCATCGGCATTTAATTCAGTTCCATGTCTCAATGTAACAGATGACTCCTATGCTAACTTTAGTCCCTCCCAAATTGATCATCTTGTTGATAGTGCTGCAGGCTCACTACGAATAACACTCGACTCTATCGCCCCTCTAAAAAGAAGATAATAAAACAGAGGAGGTTAGCTCCATGGTATAACCCGCAAACCCGCAAATTAAAACAAACATCGCGAAAACTTGAAAGGAATTGGCGTTCCACCAATCTGGAAGAATCACGTTTAGCCTGGCAAGATAGTCTTAAAATAGGAAGGCCCTCCGTAATGCCAGAGCAGCCTACTACTCATCATTAATAGGGAAAATAAGAACAACCCCAGGTTTCTGTTCAGCACTGTAGCCAGGCTGACAGAGTCACAGCTCTGTTGAGCCATGTATTCCTATAGACCTCAGTAGTAATGACTTCATGAGCTTCTTTAAAGATAAAATTCTAACTATTAGAGAAAAAATTCAGCACCTCCTGCCCTCAGTTGGTACTGACTTATCTTCAAACACAGGAACCTTAGAAACAACTGTAAAACCTGTACATTTAGACTGCTTTTCTCCCATCAACCTTCATCAACTAACTTCCATGATTTCCTCATCTAAGCCATCAACGTGTCTCTTAGACCCCGTCCCAACTAGGCTGCTTAAAGAAATTTTACCCTTAGTTAGCACTTATGTACAAGATATGATCAATCTGTCCTTATTTAAAGGCTATGTGCCACAGTCCTTTAAGTAATACAACCAATTAAACCTCTTCTAAAAGCCCACTCTTGATCCGGGGATTTTTGTCAAATTATAGACCTATATTTAACCCTCCTTTTTCTCTCTAAGATCCTTGAGAAAGCAGTCGCCAATCAGTTGTGTGACTTTCTACACAACAACAAGCTGTTTGAGGATTTTCAGTCAGGATTTAGAGTGCATCATAGCACAGAGACAGCACTGGTGAAAGTTACAAATGACCTTCTAATTGCATCAGACAAAGGACTTGTCTCTGTGCTTGTCTTACTAGATCTTAGTGCTGCATTCGATACCATTGACCATCACATTCTATTACAGAGACTAGAACATTTAATTGGCATTAAAGGTACTGCACTAAGCTGGTTTAAATCCTATTTATCAGATCGATATCAGTTTGTACACGTTGATGATGAATCCTCTATGCACGCCAAAGTTAGTCACGGAGTTCCACAAGGTTCTGTGCTTGGACCAGTCTATTTACCTTGTATATGCTTCCTTTAGGCAATATTATTAGGAAGCACTCCATAAATTTTCATTGTTACATGCAGATGATACCCAATTGTATTTTATGATCAAGCCAGATGAAACCAATCAATTAGCTAAACTTCGAAAGGCATGCCTTAAGGACATAAAGGCCTGGATGACCTGCAATTTTCTGATGTTAAACTCAGACAAAACCGAAGTTATTGTACTTGGCCCCAAACACCTTCGAAACACATTATCTAAAGATATAGTTTCTCTAGATGGCATTGCCCTGGCCTCCAGCGAAACCGTAAGGAATCTTGGAGTTATCTTTGATCAGGATAACTCCCAAATAAAACAAACTTCAAGAACTGCCTTTTTTCATTTACGTAACATTGCAAAAATCAGGCACATCCTATCTCAAAAAGATACAGAAAAACTAGTCCATGCATTTGTTACGTCTAGGCTGGACTATTGCAACTCTCTATTATCAGGCTGTCCCAATAAATCCCTTAAGACTCTCCAGCTGATTCAGAATGCTGCGGCACGTTTACTGACAAGAACCAGAAAAAGAGAACATATTTCTCCAATATTAGCTTCTCTACACTGGCTCCCTGTAAAATCCAGAATAGAATTTAAAATCCTTCTCCTCACCTTCAAAGCCCTAACTGGTCAGGCACCATCATATCTCAAAGAGCTCATAGTACCCTATTACTGCGCTCCCAGAATGCAGGGTTTCTTGTGGTTCCTAGAGTCTCTAAAAGTAGAATGGGAGCCAGAGCCTTCAGCTATCAAGCTCCTCTCCTGTGGAACCAGATCCCAGTTTGTGTACGGGAGGCGGACAACCTCCTCACATTTAAGAGTAGGCTTAAGACTTTCCTCTTTGATAAAGCTTATAGTCGGGCTGACTCAGGTGACCCTGAGCCCCCCCTTAGTTATGCTGCTATAGGCCTAGACTGCCGGGGGACTTCCTATGATGCACTGAGCTCCTTTCTCCTCCTCTTCCTCTCCATCTGTACGCCCTCATATCCCATCAATGCTTGTTATTAATTCAACTTCTTCCCGTAGTTGTGTGCTTCTCTCCTCTCTCTCTCTCCCTC
>SEMN01002050.1:0-16537 GCA_005408345.1 Macquaria australasica | reverse complement strand
TCCTCCAGCTGATTCAGAATGCTGCGGCACGTTTACTGACAAGAACCAGAAAAAGAGAACATATTTCTCCAATATTAGCTTCTCTACACTGGCTCCCTGTAAAATCCAGAATAGAATTTAAAATCCTTCTCCTCACCTTCAAAGCCCTAAATGGTCAGGCACCATCATATCTTAAAGAGCTCATAGCACCCTATTACCCCACTAGAGCACTGCGCTCCCAGAATGCAGGGTTCCTTGTGGTTCCTAGAGTCTCTAAAAGTAGAATGGGGAGCCAGAGCCTTCAGCTATCAAGCTCCTCTCCTGTGGAACCAGATCCCAGTTTGTGTACGGGAGGCGGACCACCTCCTCACATTTAAGAGTAGGCTTAAGACTTTCCTCTTTGATAAAGCTTATAGTAGGGCTGACTCAGGTGACCCCTGAGCCACCCCTTAGTTATGCTGCTATAGGCCTAGACTGCCGGGGACTTCCTATGATGCACTGAGCTCCTTTCTCCTCCTCTTCCTCTCCATCTGTACGCCCTCATATCCCATCAATGCTTGTTATTAATTCAACTTCTTCCTGTAGTTGTGTGCTTTCTCTCCTCTCTCTCTCTCTCTCTCTCCCCTTCTGTTGCTTTCTGCAGGTGTTTCTGCCTCTGGAGCTGTGGAGGTCTGGGTCTGTGGTTGCTGCCGCCTGCTGCCCCCGTGCTCCTGCTCTGCACCCGCTGATGCTATTGCTGTTGTTGCTGTTATTAGCATTGCTATTATAATGTTGCTCTTAGTGTTGTTTCTGTTGGTGTTAACATCAATGCCATTAACATATCTATGCTGTATTGAGCTGCTGTATGTTCTCTTTCCTCCTGCTCTCTCTCTCCCGCTCCCCCCTTCCCCCTTCAACCCAACCGGTCGAGGCAGATGACCGCCCACCTTGAGCCTGGTTCTGCTCGAGGTTTCTACCTGTTAAAGGGAGTTTTTCCTTGCCACTGTCTCCTGGTGCTGCTCATGGTGGGAACTGTTGGGTCTCTGTAAATATAAAGAGTCGGTCTAGACCTGCTCTATTCGAAAAAGTGCCCTGAGATAACTTTGTTATGATATGGCGCTATATAAATAAAACTGAACTGAACTGAACTAAATGCTCCACTGTGATCAACAGCTAGTCGCTAACTTCATCTGTCTGCTGTTTGGGCAGCTAACGTACAGGGTTCAACAGAGTTTTTTCATAGAAAACAGCTGATAGCTGTGGCTGAAAACGAGGTTGATAAAAGTGGTGCTGCATTCTGAAAAACCAAAACAATGAGCTAAAAGAGGCTACAAACTCTTTATTTCTAAGATCTGCAGAGTTGGGTGATGATTATATGTGGGACCATCACTATGTGCAAACCTTTTCACATTACACATAATAATTATAGCCATTGTTAATATAAAAATATTGATTAGTACAGCTTCAAATGAACATAAATTGTTCTGGAAATTGTAATTTTAGAAGGAGACTATAGACAAATGTCATAAAAAAACTAAACTCTAACATTTGGAAAAGATTCAATAGTTATAGTATAGTTTTATACTATACTACTATACTATAAAGTTAGTATGGTCAACTCCAAAGACATTTATCAACAGATGTATACAGCTGATGCTGATTTGCACCACATGCTTTTCTGTTGTCCTTTTGACCCCTTATAAAGGGAAACTGGTAACACTCCTTCTTACAGAAGCAGCAACACAATGATATTTACTTTACATTTTTACCAATCAATTAAGCAAAAAGTCAGACATACTTAGTGTTAAGCTGTAGAGCTCCCACAAAGTCTAATTTTAATTTCAGTTGTCTGGCACAACTCAAAATGATTACACCTCACTTGAGATTGTTTCAGAGGACCAACAATTAACTTTAAAATCACATTTAAATTGGTTTTGATAGAGTCAGTGTTTGAACTCAATGAAAGTCTGTGGTCTCAACGGTGCTGACTACATGGTGTGGTCAAAGTATAGCTGACTATAGTGTCAATGTGTACATTTCCTGCAAATATGAACACTGCATACCATCTATCCATTTGTCAGGTAATATCGTGGACGGTATATCATACATCTTGTTGCTGTTCCTGCACTGTAGGTCCTCTTATCCTTGCACTTTGTACCAGTGTATCTCTCATACTCAGTCACATACATCATGAATATTGCGACCTATTCCTTCTAACTGACACTCAGACATAATGTACACAGTGTGGACATCACACTGTCTCACCGAGCATTACTCTCTTTTTATTGCTATGATTTATGAAACTTGAACTGTGGATGAGCAAAGATATTGTCATAATAATGAGTCATGTTTTGTATTCAGTACTGTACCATATATGATTGCCCTGTGCCTGCGCCGCTTGATTCACAGGCTTATTGTAAATTCCACTTTATTACACTGATAATCTGAAACAAAATGAGTTTCTGATATTTTTCCGTACTGCTTTTTTCAGAATTTCCATGAAGCGCTGTGCTTATCTTTGGTTTAAAAGGGCATATTGTGATATTGCTTATAGACAGATTAAATGTATCTTTGTCTGTCTCTGTCACACATATTACCTCGAATTAGTTAAAAGTATGTATTGTATACTAAATGTAAGTAATATTGAATGTACCTTCAATAAAAACAGTGCTTTGATATATGTAGTTTTAGAGTTAGCTGATACCACCTTAAAGTTATACAATAATTTGAGGAAAATGCACATGGTCAAGCACTGACTCATTTGTATACAGTATATTTCCTTCTTCCTTCTTCTGAGAGGAATATGCATGTGGATCTGATTGATCAAGCTATAAAGAAACTAGCTTAGAGAGACAATATATGTAGCCAGACAGTCAACAGTGGCACAAGAAATCCCTGTACTTCTTTCCTTTGTAGTCCGTCAGTGTTAAAGGAATAGTTCGACATTTTGGGAAATACTCGTAGTTGTTTTCTTGCCAAGAGTTAGATGAAAAAATCGATACCACTCTCATATCTGTTTGCTAAATATGAAGCTAGAGCCGACACTTAGCTAGGCTTAGCATGAAATTAGCATGGTTAAAAAACATCTCTAAAGCTTGCTAAGTAACATGCTGTACCTTGCTTGTTTAATTCATACAAAACCAAAGTGTAAAAAAGACATTTTGTGGTTTTATGCTTTTCCTGCTTATGCTAAGCTAACTGTCTGCTGGCTCTAGCATCATATTTTAGAATACATGAGAGCGGTATTGATCGTCTCATCTAACTCTCGACAAGAAAGCTAAGACAGTGATTAAATATTCAGACAAATGCATATAAGTAGGAGAAATCACAACATTATATTTAGGCAAAAAGAACAAAGGTAGAATGGTGAAACTATCTAGCTAGTGCTGTTATGGAGTTACAGTATTTCACTAACTGGCTTTATTAACTCTAAGCTGTTAGATGTTTTTGTTCTGTCACAGCTGAGGTTGAGAGTGATCCTTTGCCTACAGGGCCTCCTGAATCTGTGACGCCTCAGTGTTCATTAAGAAATTGACCTTGCAGGGTATGTAGAAGACAGCGCAGCAGGGAGCAAAGGCAATATTATGGATCAGTTGTCATTGATGTCACACACCCTCCTGTGGTCATTACAGTGATTACTTAACAAATCCACAGGAGCACAGAAGTAACGAGGAAGGTTCACAGTGAGGTTTGTGGATTATCCTGCTGAATGACTAGGACATATATTTGGAAAGAGAAAAATGCTATTTCAGAGACATATCTTAAGGTATATATAAAAACAGACTAATTTTTATTTATTTTCCTAAATCATGTTTTTTTTTTGTGCACTCCGGGGAGTATCAAATAAACTGGTGTTGGGTTGTTTTGATAAGATGTCTCCAAATCTTTACATTTTCATACAATTTACATCATGCAGACCCTCGCCGCCACATGAATGTGGAAATGATAAAGTGCACTTTTTCTGGACAAATCAAATGAAAACGCGTGAAAGTTCATTCTCGACCTAAAAAGTTTTAGTTTGTCAAAATAATCTTAACTCAAGATCCACTTACTAGCTTTTTCTGGAGCTTTCAGCCAAATCTCACGGTCTTCATCTGTGAATGGAGTTTACACAGTTATCATGGAGTTGACAATTCCATTTGAGTATACATGCTCAACTCCCTCACAATGGAGTTAAGTCCATTTGCTGATGAAGACCATGAGATGCGGTTGAAAGTTCTGAAAAAACTTCCAAGTGGAGCTTTTATTCACTCTGTTTTGGTCTCCATCAACTCCTGATCAACCCCTTTCGCATACAAGTAGTCATGTGATCCACTGTTAATATAAAAATACTGATTATAATTATTAGAGAGTGAACTCTGGATATCCCAGAATATACATAATTACAGCAAAACCTGCTCAAACAGTAGAAAAGAAGACAGAGGTCTGGAGTCCTTTAAGGGAACAGAATCTGTAATTGCTCCCTTCCCACTGAATGCATCAAAGTCAAGCAATCCTTCAATATCAGTTGCACAGTAATGGTAGTCCACTTGTCTACGATGTCCTTGAATTTATATGCTGACTGGCATAAACCATTAGGTGAATCTGTTTTATGCTTTTGAGGGTTCATCACAGTAAAATGATAATCAGCGCTTTGAAAGGCGATATGTTCTGGATCTGTAAAGGAAACTCATCACTTTTTTGCTGTCACCTAGAAACTTTTATTTTCATTATTATATTAGCCGCTGTGTATTCTGACTGCATGATATGAGCAGCAGCACTTCCACTGGTAACATTAAGCAGGATCTTATTAAAATATTGCAGCTGAAGGGATTATTTCAGTCAGTGTAACTCTGGTCTGGATGGTTTTCATGCAAAATACTGACAATGCAAATCATTCACAGCGAAGCTCAATCAAAAATAATAGTTTCACTGCTGCACCAGAGGCTGAAAAGAAGCCAGGTCACTGTGTGGTTACAATCTAATCCTGTTTTACCCCAAAAATCAGGTCTGAATCTATGAGCTGAGGCTAATAATTGATCTGAATGACATGTGCAGTCAGTGTTATCGAACAATACCTTCGTTTGTTCCTGCCTCTGTGTGTGGCTGGGTGTTTACCTGTCTGATATGACGGACGCGGCCGTGGTCTAATTACAGTCTCCATTTATACACAATCAAGCTAATCTCCTACTTTTCTGTTCCTTTGCAGATTATACAATGGGGTATCCCCCTGAGCTCAATGGTAATGAGAGCATGGCAAAAGAGCCCCCTTGTGACAGGTCACCATCATCTATCAGCCTTTATCCTGGACCACAAAGACCTCTTTCAGACATGCTTCTATAATCAACTATGACACTAGTGTGTGAAAGCTCATTACATTACTGAAGGGAAACAATTAGTGCAAATGGCACCCTTATGTGATATTGATTTGTATGTTTTACACACCGCTGCCCAATACGTGTTTACACTGCACCGTGACCTTAAACCACACAGATATTGGACATGGATGCAGATGGAAGAGTTTGGACAGTTTTGTATCCCTGCCAGCTAATATGTCTTCATTTGAAGGCTGACATGGGTATGCTACCCAGGCAGCAGTTTTATACAGTACTGTGAGGTGCTGCGACACGCTGTGATGAATGTAATCAATTACAGTGGTGATGGTATTCAACCTGCAGCCATATCCCTCCTCCTCTGTTCCCCCTCCTGCCTGGAGAAAGCAGCATCTCCCTCTCCCTTGGACTATCCCCACCTGTTCATCTCTATTAGAGAGCAAATGAGCTGTCGAGCTGCTCACAGAAGTGCTTAGACAAACGAAGAATGGGACTCAGTTCTCTGGGGAAGCTCCTGTCCCCCCAGTATGGGCATCTACCTTCCACTCCGCATGTTGAGGCTACTGATCGATCAATAACCTAGACACTAATTGCTTCTTTAAAAATAAAGTAAGCCTTTATAAGCCACTGAAAAACACTGATTAAAAATTTTGTTTTGCAAACTTGTTCATTGGGGATGACTTTGGTAATAGCAGTGGGCATTGCTCATGAAATATCCCTGTTGTCTGGGTAATTGTAAGTTCTGACCCAGAAACAAAAGCTTAGAGAAGAGACAATGCTGCCAGGCCCGACCACTCATTTGTCTTAATCCGGATAAACTCCTTATCCTTCATCTGCCTTTAATTCTCTAAATTCTCATTTGTTCTGTCATCAGTACCGGCGACAGCCAAAGCGGGCTGGCCAGCTACCAAGGAGAGCAGACATTAACACATCGTCCCTGACAAAGAACGTAAGAACATAAAATGCGAAATGTTTTCAGGAAAGTGAAGAAAATTCAAACAGCAGTGGCCGCTGAGACCTTCGGGCTGCGTCACAGGCAGGAGAACCCTAGCAGGGCTGACCTTTGGGTGTCGGAGCAATCAATCAGCCTGACCCTGTGGGCTCTCCAGCTCTCCTAAACATCCCAGTCTGTACCCTTGATATCTGCCTAACAGGAGGCATTACATTAATCTCACTGCTGACACTGGTTATGAGAGCACCAGACACTGCGTGGAACTTCCTGGGTGCTCCAGCTCCACCTTCCAACTTCTCACCTTAAATCACTTCTCTGCTCATCATCTTGATAACCAAAGAACTTTTTTAGCTTCACAAGCCCACATCATTTATGTCATTACTGCTGTAAGTGTAGAGCTAGTTCCTTGGATGTTAATACTCAGAAACCAGCCAGCTTCTTTTAGATCAATAAAATCATCATGGTGAAGAAATGTTTTTCTTCCTAACTGGGTTTGTTGAAACACTGTGACTCGCCGAAAGGACACAGACATCATTTGTTGGAAATCACTGACAAATGAACTTTCAGAATACTCTAAACCATGTTTTTTTTCAAGGCATTAACATTTTAGTAAAAGGCTAATGTTTCATGATTGACAGATATTTCATTTCAATTCTCAACACCCTAAAAGAAGGTAAATCAAAACACCCTGAATCCAGACACCTCGAGGGAACCTGTGTTGTGATCATTTGACTGTTCTGACTGAATCATTGCTGCCTCGTAGCTGCATAAACATTTAAATAATGGCTGGTGTGAGTCACCGTTGCTGGTGTTCAATTACTGGCTGTCATCCAAACAGGGTTGGATGTTGCATCTTTAATGTCAGTGCTTATCCCACCTGACCCATGTTCCTACCTATGATCTCCTCCTGGTCACGTCTGCCATACTGTTGTTTCAGTACAGAAACTCTCAACATATTTCCATTGACCATTTGTATGATGTTCTCCAATAAACACATCTTGGTGATGTCGTACAAAGTGTTACATACTGTAACTTCAAATCTGTTGTGTCCTTTTTGACACAAAAGTGAAACTTCCTCTGTCTTTACACTTTCCCAACAGACATTCATTCTATTCTATTGCAATCTATTGTATTTCTTTAAAGTTACTACGTGTAGCAGTTGCATGTTATTACAGCATCTTAGCATCTTGATACTGTCTGCCACAGTGTCATTCTTGATACTGGCACCAGGTGGCACTAAAGTAAAACATTTTCAATGCTAAACATAGTGGCTTTAAAGCTGCACTAATCAATATTTTGATATTAAGAATCAGTGTGTCCGTGTAAGTGTGTTAGTGTAGTGTGAAAGGTGTCGCTCATAGTGACAAACCCACAGAGAGTTATCACCCAGCTTTGCAGTTCCTCGCAGTTCCACAAAACGTTTTAGCCTCTTTTAGCTTTTTTATTGTTATAGCTATAGCTGTTGGCTATCATTGTTTTGGTCTTCTGGCCCGCAACTCCACTCTCATCAACCTTGTTTCCAGCAGGTAGCTGTTTTCTGCAGAAAAACATCAGACAGACAAAGTTAGCGACTCGCTAGTGAACATAGTGGAGCATTTAGCAGCTAAAGAGAGTGAATATTGAACATACATTCATCAAGTGAACACAAACACGTCCATATGAATGCTAATGTTGCTCCGTGTCTGCTGGATATGTAAGTAGGCAGTTATTTGCTAAGACATTAATTCAATTCAATTCAGTTTTATTTATATAGCGCCATATCATAACAAAGTTATCTCAGGGCACTTTTTCGAATAGAGCAAGTCTAGACCGACTCTTTATATTTACAGAGACCCAACAGTTCCCACCATGAGCAAGCACTATGCGACAGTGGCAAGGAAAAACTCCCTTTTAACAGGTAGAAACCTCGAGCAGAACCAGGCTCAAGGTGGGCGGTCATCTGCCTCGACCGGTTGGGTTGAAGGGAGAGGGGGGGAGCGGGAGAGAGAGAGCAGGAGGAAAGAGAACATACAGCAGCTCAATACAGCATAGATATGGTAATGGCATTGATGTTAACACCAACGGAAACAACACTAAGAGCAACATTATAATAGCAATACTAATAACAACAGCAACAACAGCAATAGCATCAGCGGGTGCAGAGCAGGAGCACGGGGGCAGCAGGCTGCAGCAACCACAGACCCAGACTCCACAGCTCCAGAGGCAGAAACACCTGCAGAAAGCAACAGAAGGGGAGGGAGAGAGAGAGAGAGGAGAGAAAGCACACAACTACGGGAAGAAGTTGAATTAATAACAAGCATTGATGGGATATGAGGGCGTACAGATGGAGAGGAAGAGGAGGAGAAAGGAGCTCAGTGCATCATAGGAAGTCCCCCGGCAGTCTAGGCCTATAGCAGCATAACTAGGGGGGCTCAGGGTCACCTGAGTCAGCCCTACTATAAGCTTTATCAAAGAGGAAAGTCTTAAGCCTACTCTTAAATGTGAGGAGGTTGTCCGCCTCCCGTACACAAACTGGGATCTGGTTCCACAGGAGAGGAGCTTGATAGCTGAAGGCTCTGGCTCCCATTCTACTTTTAGAGACTCTAGGAACCACAAGGAACCCTGCATTCTGGGAGCGCAGTGCTCTAGTGGGGTAATAGGGTACTATGAGCTCTTTAAGATATGATGGTGCCTGACCATTTAGGGCTTTGAAGGTGAGGAGAAGGATTTTAAATTCTATTCTGGATTTTACAGGGAGCCAGTGTAGAGAAGCTAATATTGGAGAAATATGTTCTCTTTTTCTGGTTCTTGTCAGTAAACGTGCCGCAGCATTCTGAATCAGCTGGAGAGTCTTAAGGGACTTATTGGGGCAGCCTGATAATAGAGAGTTGCAATAGTCCAGCCTAGACGTAACAAATGCATGGACTAGTTTTTCTGCATCTTTTTGAGATAGGATGTGCCTGATTTTTGCAATGTTACGTAAATGAAAAAAGGCAGTTCTTGAAGTTTGTTTTATGTGGGAGTTAAAGGACATATCCTGATCAAAGATAACTCCAAGATTCCTTACGGTTTCGCTGGAGGCCAGGGCAATGCCATCTAGAGAAACTATATCTTTAGATAATGTGTTTCGAAGGTGTTCGGGGCCAAGTACAATAACTTCGGTTTTGTCTGAGTTTAACATCAGAAAATTGCAAGTCATCCAGGTTTTTATGTCCTTAAGACATGCCTGAAGTTTAGCTAATTGATTGGTTTCATCTGGCTTGATCGATAAATGCAATTGGGTATCATCTGCATAACAATGAAAATTTATGGAGTGCTTCCTAATAATATTGGAAGCCTAAAGGAAGCATATACAAGGTAAATAGAATTGGTCCAAGCACAGAACCTTGTGGAACTTTGGCGTGCATAGAGGATTCATCATTAACGTGTACAAACTGATATCGATCTGATAAATAGGATTCAAACCAGCTTAGTGCAGTACCTTTAATGCCAATAAAATGTTCTAGTCTCTGTAATAGAATGTGATGGTCAATGGTATCGAATGCAGCACTAAGATCTAGTAAGACAAGTACAGAGACAAGTCCTTTGTCTGATGCAATTAGAAGGTCATTTGTAACTTTCACCAGTGCTGTCTCTGTGCTATGATGCACTCTAAATCCTGACTGAAAATCCTCAAACAGCTTGTTGTTGTGTAGAAAGTCACACAACTGATTGGCGACTGCTTTCTCAAGGACCTTAGAGAGAAAAGGAGGGTTAGATATAGGTCTATAATTTGACAAAATCCCTGGATCAAGAGTGGGCTTTTTAAGAAGACGCTTAATTACAGCTACTTTAAAGGACTGCGGCACATAGCCTTTTAATAAGGACAGATTGATCATATCTAGTAAATAGGTGCTAACTAAGGGTAAAACTTCTTTAAGCAGCCTAGTTGGGACGGGGTGTAAGAGACATGTTGATGGCTTAGATGAGAAAATCATGGAAGTTAGTTGACTAAGGTTGATGGGAGAAAAGCAGTCTAAATGTACATCAGGTTTTACAGTTGTTTCTAAGGTTCCTGTGTTTGAAGATAAGTCAGTACCAACTGAGGGCAGGAGGTGCTGAATTTTTTCTCTAATAGTTAGAATTTTATCTTTAAAGAAGCTCATGAAGTCATTACTACTGAGGTCTATAGGAATACATGGCTCAACAGAGCTGTGACTCTCTGTCAGCCTGGCTACAGTGCTGAACAGAAACCTGGGGTTGTTCTTATTTTCCTCTATTAATGATGAGTAGTAAGCTGCTCTGGCATTACGGAGGGCCTTCCTATAAATTTTAAGACTATCTTGCCAGGCTAAACATGATTCTTCCAGATTGGTGGAACGCCATTTCCTTTCAAGTTTTCGCGATGTTTGTTTTAATTTGCGGGTTGCAAAGACAGGTGTTTCCTCATTGATATGAATGTGATGGACACAATACCTGTCAGTCAAAATGATCCCTCAGGTGAACCAACACATTGTCATGTTCAGTTTATTACAGGACTGACTTAGTTTTAAAGTGTTCCTAATAAACATGGTGCTCACAGTGTGTGTGTGTGTGTGTGTGTGTGTGTGTGTGTGTCAGTCAGCTGTTGAAGGATCCTCAGGTTCTGTTTGCTGGTTATAAAGTTCCTCATCCTCTGGAACACAAGATCGTCATCAGAGTGCAGACCACACCTGACTACAGTCCACAGGTAACACACACACACCTGACTACAGTCCACAGGTAACACACACACCTGAGATGAGTACAGTGGGTCCAGCAGCTCATCAGTGATTTTGTTGACAGGAAGCGTTTACGAATGCCATCACTGACCTCATCAGCGAGCTCTCTCTGCTGGAGGAACGCTTCAGAGTCGCCATCAAGGACAAACAGGAAGGGATCGAGTGACGCCCCGTCCTGCTTATGTCACTTCCTGTTTGTAGCGGATCAGATCGTCCACACAAGTTCTGTTTGATTATTGGTTTATTTTTATAAATAAAGTGTGTGATGTCGCAACACGCGGGGTTGGGTGTGTGATGTAACATTCAGTGTTGGTCAGTATGAAGCAGCGAGGGCGGGAAACTTGTTTACCTGCAGCTCAGGTGTGACATATTTATATTTATGGTGTCAAACAACTCCACTTTGCTCACTAGGGTCTTGCTTGTTTATTGATTAGCTGAGTTTACTGATCGATCAATAGGACTGCAACAGGTAGAGCTGATAGTGATTAAGAGCGCCCTCTGCTGGACCACCAGGTAAACTAGTTTTACCTGCTGACACTAACTGCCGACTCACTTCAGCTACATGTGACCAGAACAAACCAGAACTGCACTGGTCAGAGGATCATGTGACTGACTGTCATCTTCAGATTATTCAGCATGACCAGAACCACAAAATAAAGTCTTTAAAATACTGAAACCTGAAATGGGAGAAATTCAAACCTCAGTTCTTGATCCGGTTCCATTGATGAACAGAGAGTCAACAGGTCCACGTTTGTCAGAAGGTGTTTTTATTTCATTTTTTTAAAAACAGCAGTAATAATAAAAACAATGGAAGCAGCCAATCAGATCCTGGTGGTCACATGATCAATCTCTGCTCTCTCATTGGCTCGTCTTTACTACAGGGGGTCAGAGGTCATGTGATCAGTGTGTGGGGGCGGGGGTTCACATGTCAGCGTCTCTCTGAGCCTCCATGGCTCTCTGCATCTTCTCCACCATCCACAGAGGAACTGAGAACGGCTTCAACTCGTCCATCCTGACGTCCGGACAGTCCCTGCACACACACACGCACACACACACACAGCTATTACCATGGCAACTGCAGACAGAGACACCTGTGGAGCTGGTTACCATGGAGACAGAGGGGTGACGTCAGACTCACTTGTACTCGTCACTGCGAGACAAATCCTGGATATCCTCCTCGATCAGCAGGTAGGCCTGAACACACACGGAAACACACACACACGGACGTGTTGATGTGTACCGAGTCTTTGCTGTATCAGTATAAATATAAATGCTTGGTTCCTCACCATCTTCCCTCCTGTCGCTCTCATGTGGTGTCTCTCTGCCAGCCACTGCTTATCCTTTGCATCTGCTGCATACTGACAGACAGACACACACAGACAGACACAGACAGTTGTAGCTTGTCAATGACTTGGTGGCAGGAGACGGCCTGTGTTCACTGTGTGTTTGAGGACAAACGCACCATTAAACTTTCAGTGTAAAGATGAGAAGAGCTGTAGTGAGAGGCTTAGAGCGACCAGGACGTCAGCCGACCGCCTCCAACACACAACACATGTACCGAGTGTGTGCGTGTGTGTATTTACCTTAAACAGATCAGCATGTTTGATGTAGATGCGTCCTCTGGTCCCGCCCATCCCCAGCGCCCTGCACAGTGACATCACAACACGACTCACTTCCTGTTCAGCTTTATGACATGTAATGCCACAACATTAATGACATGTTGCTGACATGTTGACATGTTATTGACATGATGTTGACATGATGTTGACATGTTGACATAATGTTGACATGTTATTGACATGATGTTGACATGTTATTGGCATGATGTTGACACGTTATTGACATGATGACATGATGCTGACATGTTATTGACATGTTGACATGATGTTGACATGTTGACACGTTATTGACATGTTGACATGATGTTGACACGTTATTGACATGTTGACATGATGCTGACATGTTATTGACATGTTGACATGATGTTGACATGATGACATGATGCTGACATGTTATTGACATGTTGACATGATGTTGACATGTTATTGACATGTTGACATGTTATTGACATGTTGACATGATGTTGACATGTTATTGACATGATGTTGACACGTTATTGACATGACATGATGCTGACATGTTATTGACATGTTGACATGATGTTGACACGTTATTGACATGATGTTGACATGTTATTGACATGTTGACACGTTATTGACATGACATGATGCTGACATGTTATTGACATGTTGACATGATGTTGACACATTATTGACATGTTGACATGATGTTGACATGTTATTGACATGTTGACATGATGTTGACATGTTATTGGCATGATGTTGACATGTTATTGACATGATGACATGATGTTGACATGTTATTGACATGTTGACATGATGTTGACATGTTATTGGCATGATGTTGACATGTTATTGACATGACATGATGTTGACATGTTATTGGCATGATGTTGACATGTTATTGACATGATGACATGATGTTGACATGTTAGACATGTTGACATGTTATTGACATGTTGACATGATGTTGACATGTTGTTATTGGCATGATGTTGACATGATGTTGACATGATATTGTTGACTTACTTGTTGGCTCTGGAGCCAAGAACAAACGTGCTGCTGTCGTTCAGTCTGGATGGATCCCACTGAAACACACACAGTTTGAGAGTTATTGTAACAATCATACATATAGAACAGTAGATGTGACATATAATAATAATAACTTGCTATTCCAGGATAGAACCATATGGCAGCCATCTTATCTGGGTCCAGTTTTAAACCTGCTGTAATTGGACCCTGTGGTGAAATAGGCTCATGTTGTCTTTCTAATCCTTATATTTTTCCACCAATACACCAATACTGTTTTTATTCAGTAATGAGTGTAAGACAACTGTGCCTGTCTACAATGAACCAAAAAAACAAAGATTCTGGTAGAAATTTGATTATTACAGCTCTAAGAGAACAAATCATGCTTTCAGTCATGAAAATAATCTCATAACTGTGCACTTATATTGCAGACAATGATTTTATTTTTTCAATTTTGCCTGAACTTAATATGTAAGAACTGTCTTTGGTATTCTGAATGGCTAATATATTACATTGAGCAATATCTTTAATGTAGAAATCCTAAATAGATTCAGTATTATGGCCTATATTGGCAGGTAATTACAATCAGAAACACAAGAAAAACACACCTACTGTAATTAATATATTTATTAATGTCATAAAGGCAGAGTTGCAGTCCTACACGCTTCTCTGCGCTTCCATTAGAGCAGTTACCCACCCTAAACTCCACAGAGAGGTTGTCTGCCCCCAGACCACTTAAATTATTTAAATCAAAAGTAAACAGAAGAAGAGTTACACATAAAAACCTAATAAAAAGTAAAACCACCACTGCAACAGTACAACAAAATAGGAGAATAAAATGTGGACTCTTAAACATCAGATCTCTGTCATCTAAAGCTGTTCTAGTAAACGATCTAATATCAGATCATAATATTGATTTATTTTGTCTTACTGAAACCTGGCTGTGTCACGATGAATGTTAGCCTAAATGAATCCACTCCCCCCAGTCACATTAATACTCACATTCCTCGAGGCACAGGCCGAGGAGGTGGAGTTGCAGCCATCTTCGACTCAAGCCTATTAATCAAACCTAAACCTAAATTAAATTATAACTCGTTCGAAAGCCTTGTTCTTAGCCTTTCACACCCAACCTGGAAAACACTACAGCCAATTCTATTTGTTATAGTGTACCGAGCTCCTGGACCGTATTCTGAATTTTTATCTGAATTCTCAGAGTTCTTATCAGGTTTAGTCCTTAAAACAGATAAAATAATTATTGTAGGTGATTTTAATATTCATGTGGATGTAGAAAATGATAGCCTTAGTGCTGCGTTTATCTCATTACTAGATTCGATTGGCTTCTGTCAGAGTGTACATAAACCCACTCACTGTTTTAACCACACCCTCGACCTTGTTCTTGTTTATGGCATTGAAATTGAACATCTAATAGTCTTTCCACAGAATTCTTTTTATCAGACCATTTTTTATTAACTTTTGAATTCCTATTACTGGACTACACGCCATTGGGCAAACATTCCTACACTAGATGTCTATCTGATAGTGCTGTAGCTAAATTTAAGGAAGTGATTCCATCGGCATTAAATTCAGTTCCATGTCTCAATGTAACAGATGACTCCTATGCTAACTTTAGTCCCTCCCAAATTGATCATCTTGTTGATAGTGCTGCAGGCTCACTACGAATGACACTCGACTCTATCGCCCCTCTAAAAAAGAAGATAATAAAACAGAGGAGGTTAGCTCCATGGTATAACCCGCAAACCCGCAAATTAAAACAAACATCGCGAAAACTTGAAAGGAATTGGCGTTCCACCAATCTGGAAGAATCACGTTTAGCCTGGCAAGATAGTCTTAAAATTTATAGGAAGGCCCTCCGTAATGCCAGAGCAGCTTACTACTCATCATTAATAGAGGAAAATAAGAACAACCCCAGGTTTCTGTTCAGCACTGTAGCCAGGCTGACAGAGAGTCACAGCTCTGTTGAGCCATGTATTCCTATAGACCTCAGTAGTAATGACTTCATGAGCTTCTTTAAAGATAAAATTCTAACTATTAGAGAAAAAAAATTCAGCACCTCCTGCCCTCAGTTGGTACTGACTTATCTTCAAACACAGGAACCTTAGAAACAACTGTAAAACCTGTACATTTAGACTGCTTTTCTCCCATCAACCGTAATCAACTAACTTCCATGATTTCCTCATCTAAGCCATCAACGTGTCTCTTAGACCCCGTCCCAACTAGGCTGCTTAAAGAAATTTTACCCTTAGTTAGCACTTATGTACTAGATATGATCAATCTGTCCTTATTTAAAGGCTATGTGCCACAGTCCTTTAAAGTAGCTGTAATTAAGCCTCTTCTTAAAAAGCCCACTCTTGATCCAGGGATTTTGTCAAATTATAGACCTATATCTAACCCTCCTTTTCTCTCTAAGGTCCTTGAGAAAGCAGTCGCCAATCAGTTGTGTGACTTTCTACACAACAACAAGCTGTTTGAGGATTTTCAGTCAGGATTTAGAGTGCATCATAGCACAGAGACAGCACTGGTGAAAGTTACAAATGACCTTCTAATTGCATCAGACAAAGGACTTGTCTCTGTACTTGTCTTGCTAGATCTTAGTGCTGCATTCGATACCATTGACCATCACATTCTATTACAGAGACTAGAACATTTTATTGGCATTAAAGGTACTGCACTAAGCTGGTTTAAATCCTATTTATCAGATCGATATCAGTTTGTACACGTTAATGATGAATCCTCTATGCACACCAAAGTTAGTCACGGAGTTCCACAAGGTTCTGTGCTTGGACCAATTCTATTTACCTTGTATATGCTTCCTTTAGGCAATATTATTAGGAAGCACTCCATAAATTTTCATTGTTATGCAGATGATACCCACTTGTATTTATCGATCAAGCCAGATGAAACCAATCAATAAACTTCAGGTATGCCTTATGTATTACAAAGGCCTGGATGACCTGCAATTTTCTGGGA